>JANHFL010003798.1:63276-73781 GCA_032468155.1 Oxyrhabdium leporinum | reverse complement strand
CCTCCATGTTATATTTCTCTTTTAGGGGAAATATTCTGTCTTTGTAATATTTCCTAAAATATTTCATTTTTCTAGGAAAGGGGTGGGTGCTAACTTCCAACACTACCATAATAAGCTTTTAAATACTTTGAAAAGGCCCATGTTGCAGGCCTCTTAAAAAAAATAACAACATCCATTTTTAAGAGTGGTTTAAGCATGAAATTCCAAGCAGGAGAAAGCTGCCATTTTGAATGTAACATGGGTCTTTTCTAACTAGAGATGGAACAGCCTGCCATATCTGAAAATTAAGGGAAAACTATTTTAAATTAGACATTTTGTTCAAAATGAGCAGGTGTTACTTTAGGGACATTTCTAAATAAGACCGGCATATTAAGAAGCTCAAGTTTTTTAGCCATAGCAACCAAACTAATCTGCCCATTTTTCTTCATATGATTCTAGAATGACTTTCTTTGTGTTAACATCTACTGAGATGAATGCAGTATTATTGTTCATTTTTCTATATTAGGGAAGGGTAAAATTCTAAAGCTTCTGAAATTTCCATCTAGAAATATGACCGTCTATATAATTGGATTATGCCCTGAGTTTTGAATGCTAGGATTCAAAGACAAAATGTTAAAGAATAAAAAATACCTTAACTTGAAAAATAAATATAAAAAGATATTTCATGATTTCTCTGTGAGGAGAAGGTTCCCAAGAAACATTGCCGTAGTCAATCCTAAGAAGAGCTTTTCCTCAATCAGCAGGAAAATTTCTGAATATATAGAAAGTACTTAGAAGAGACTATAAGAAGGTGATAAAACATATGTTATATACTAAACATCCTATGTTTGTTCAAATATTTAGAAACTACCATCTCCGATTGACCCATAGTCCTTAACTCAGTTTTGCATGTTTAAAACATGTCTGCGTTTATGTACGTAAGGAAAAAGGCATGACTGCCAATCTAAAATGATGATTAATTTGATTGTTTGATCTAACAGACTGAAGGAATTAGTGAAAGGTGAAAAAGTGTTGAAAGATTGGGGCATAAATAGAGCAAAAAGGGGACATGGAAGAACAGGAAGAAGTGAAAGAATTTTCAGAATGAAAAGAATTATTTTGCTACAATGCTACAAACAAATGTGGAATTAAACTAATGGGAACTATGAACAACGATGTTTGGTAGAAATGAAATGGAAGCAGCTATAGATGGGGATAAAAAAATGAGGATGAGAGACAGATATTAGTTGCAGAATGCATATAAAAAGATAAAAGTAATATAGCCAAAAGGAGCAAGATTTTATTAAGAGGCAGAGAAAGTGCAGATGAATGAGACTAATAAGGATCTTCTGGCAGATTTAACACAATTAAAATTAAAGGCTATGAAATGATTTGGGAATTCAGAAAGGAATAATTTGGTGTTTGTAAGAAAATGACAATACATTGAAGAATTAAAAAGAGATTCTGTAAATATCAGCTTCTGAGAAAAAGGAGAAAAAGTGCTGTAAGAATGTTGAAAATAGCAATAGTAATTAGACTTATATACCACTTCACAGTGCTTTACAGCCCTCTCTAACTGGTTTACAGAGCAGCCTATTGCCCCCAACAATCTGGGTCCTCATTTTACCCACCTCGGAAGGATGGAAGATTGAGTTAACCTTGAGCACGTAAGACTCAAACTGCCAAACTGCAGGCAAATGGTAAGACTGCAAATGTAAACATTATAATTGGAAAATTGTTTAAATATGAATGTAGTTGGCTTATAGAGTGGCTGTAAACCATGTTTAATGTGTGAGTAAAAAGAGCCTCTGTGTCTAATTATTGGAAGTAAAAAGCAAATATATTTGGGGGGGGGCATTTTCCATTGTCTCTGTGGATGCAGCATGATCAAGTTCACATCCATGTTTACATAGTCACATTAAAAAATATGCAGAGATGATTTATTCATACATAGAAAATGAAGGAAGGAGACATACATGAAAGAGAAACAAAATATAAAAAGTAAGAAAAGACCAAGAATATATTGGACAGAGTTCATAAGAGCCACAGAAGGAGAGAGAGGAAAATTTTAAAAAGGCAGTATATAAATAATTGTATGGATACAGTAAAAGAAAGGAAGATTTGCAAGAATAGAGAACTATAGGGAATGATGTGGGTATAAACTAGATTTAAGTGTATTTTTTTCCTTCTATATCATGCTTTTAATTTGATTGCCTTATTATCTCTTTCAGCAGTCTGCATAGTATTGTTTATTTCAAAAGGGAATAGCATGCACACATACACAAACATATGATTCACAGAAAAAGAATGCTGCATATTGTCATTTAGGCAAGGAAGGATATAATCTTGCAAGGTTTCTCCTTCCCTCTTATAAATGTTTATCCTTTACAGCTTTATATGCTGTGTCCTTGTTTTGGCTTCAGTTGATTAATACATTAAATAATTATGTGAATGAATTAAATAAATGACTAACATTTGTCCTCTTGCATATATTAATACCTTTTCATTTTAACACTTTATCCCTTGGGAATCTTCTTCACTGTTGAATAATAGCAAGAACATAATTACCAAGGTTATTCTCTTTGGGCTTAGAAGCCAGACCTGACAGGAGAAAATGTATCATTTAGAGAGGCACGCATTGCTTTTCCACATTAGAAGCCAAAACATCTTCTATTTTATCATCCAGATAAAGCTAGATAATAAGAATTGCGTATTTGCTCTTGTTTCTGGAGACTGAACTACCATCTTAATTTCATTCTTGTATCATTAAAAATTCCAGCAAAATGCTAGCCTAATGTTACCCTTTGCTTTTGCCCCAATATCTATTGGGGTTATGAGTTCCAAATGCATCAATGAGTAAAACTATTAGTAGACTGTATTTTATAACCCCCTTCCAGCTTTGATTACTGTAATCTAAAAAAATGATGTGGGCTTATTAGACTTTATATAAGATTCATATTTAGATCCCCACAGTTTAACCATAGTAAAATAAATGCAATCTTCTTGTTACCATACAAAACCAGAAGAATGTCCTATGAAACACAATCAATTCTTAACATCACCTAAAGTAGGTTACTTACTTTGAAAACATACTTCTTCAAACAGTTCCATAGGCTGGTGCCCTAGAAATTAGTTTGTCAGCTTAAAAAAAGTCTATTAAATCAGCAACTGCTATATACAAAGGCTAATGTTGCTTCCAGCAAAAAACATGCAAAGTAATCAAAATGCAGATTAATGTATTCTCTGTTACCTCTAATGCCACATCTTATACAAAGTCACAAAGAACAAGCATGTTTCAGTGACTAACTTATTCCTTATTTAATATATAAAATGCTTCAATTTTAATAATGAAGGTGGCACTATTTTAATATAATATGATAGAGGAAATGAGTTCTAAACAGATTTATTGCCTCAAACTGTAGATCTCCCATTGGTGGCATTTCTTTTTTTTAATGAATTTTAGTTACCATGAAATATATTAATTATAGTAGAAAATCATATGTCTTATACATCCACTGTCAATACTTCTTCAAGGAAGCTATTAAAGTAAACTCTTGATGTAATGCACCTAGAATTTTCAGAGAAACATCATTCCAAGTAAGGGACAAAGTTTGTTGCAGCTGACAGTTTAGCAATTCATGTAAATTCATGATATTCATCAATTGTAGTACTTGCATAATGATGTACTAATGCAAATATTTAAATTACAATTTGTATGAATGCATGTCATTTACATAATTACTTCAATAATATAAATTGACCCAAATAATATAAACTTAAAGTTACTAGTCATTTAGGTATAATATAACCCCTTCTCCTAAAATTGTTCCTTAAAATTAGGATTTAATTTAATCTCGGTTTGCTTGTACTACTTGATACTTCTTCTCTTATTCTTTTTTTCATAATCTTGTCTATTCATTACCACTAATACCTCTCCACTGCCTGCACATCATTTGGGTTCTGGGTTGATTGGTATAATATAGCTAACTCTAAACTATTTAAATTATCTTAATGTGAACAGTTCTTTTTCTTCTATTGCTCTAATTCTTTTGAATGAATTCCTAAAATTAGTACAGATCTACAGATCCTGAAGAGTTAAAATTGAACTTAGAATGAAAAATGTACTATTCAGTTTGTAAGGATAATCCATCTTTAATAATTAAGATGTTCTGATAAGTAGATGACTGAGCACAGTTTAAAGTACAGTGGAGAGCTTATTCTGTAGCAATGAAAGGGAAGAAAAAGTTTTTCCCAACCTCCATTGCATCTGCTGAAAATCACCCAAAAAATCTCTTCCAGGTGTTATGGGAATTTACTCAGCCCATAAGGATTGTGGAAGACGTCTGGTGCCTCTGGCAGCAAATGTTTAGAATTTCATGAAATTTTTTCATTGACAAAATACTCACAGATTGATGCCACTAAAATGGTGTTGGTTGAGAGGAGGCCAAGTCTCACTGCCTTGTCTGGATTTTGTTTATTTCTGAACACCTTGAAGATACAGACGGGACTTTGAAAGGTTTGAGACACTCTTTGTCCTCTGGATTTATCTTCTACTTGGTTGTTCTGTCCAAGAGGCATGCATTAAGGGAGAAAGAGACAGTAGTATGGCCCCACCTGAAAAAAAATATTTAGAGTCCTCTCTTTTTAATAATTATAGACCAATGTCAAATTTACCATTTCTCATCAATACGAATGAATAGGTAGGGACAAAGCTTATCCTACCACTCTGGATAAAGATGATTTTCTAGATTAGGTTGAGGCTAGGTATATTGAGGGAGAAAGACAACATAGTATGACCCTGTTTGTGCTTATTGACATATTAGTATTTTTTTCTACTTCATTATTTATGGTACTCAGAAATGAGGGCATATTTATAGGATAATGTTGCAGCATCCATTCTGGGACAGTCACTTGGACCAGAGGTTTAATCTTCCAAGCTTTTGGACTCATACTGGAGCCCATCCTCAGGGAATTTCTCTTTCAGCAGAATGTGACAGGGAACTTGTCTCACACAGATTCTGACGAGAGAGAGAGAAGTTCTCTGAGGATGGGCTCCAGCACGAGTCTGAAAACTAAGATTAGGCTGGTCCTGGTGATCAACCCAGGTTGGATCCTACAACTACTGTGCTGGATTACCTTAATGAATTGGGATTAGAGGCTTTTAGCTCTTCAAGATAGATTAGATCAGGAAACAGACTTCAGGGAAGACTATAATCATTCTTTATTAACCTTCAATACCAAATGGCTATTTTCCAATCCAGGTTAAGCCCTTCAGAGTGGACAATCTCCGGTGCTTTATTCCTCAAGCAGTTGTCTTTCATCCTGCCAGCTTCAACTGGATGTTCTCCATGTAAATAAATGAATAAAAATCAGGTGATCCAACAATGGCCAACAACCTGTTCCATATTTCTTGGATTATTTCAGCATGAAAGCAATGATGATAACCTATGGGGTGGGAGTGGGGGAGAAAAGATCTGCATTTAGTGTCAAATGAGATAATCTGGGATGGGATTGTGAAGGCATTCATGTGGGTGATCTAGGAAAGCAAACAAAAGGCACAGAGATTAGTGATGAGGAAGCAATCTCTAAATAGAAAGGGCAAACACTGGTAAGACTGCTCCATACACAAACTAGCTATTGAGCTTGCTTCCTGGCATGGATAGGAAGGGCAATAATCATGGGGATGACCAATTAGTCTCACAGAAGCAATGGCTGAGCTATAACTCAGCCTGGTTGGCAACCCACTGGAAGCTACAATAGAATTTCTGAAGTTGGTCTGAGAAAGAGGTGGGAGTAGTACCGGAAACAGTTTCAGCTGCAGTGCACAATTGTTCATAAATTGTATTTACCTACCTTTCTATTTTTGCAGCCACATCATACAGTTGATGCATACTCCTTTTGTGTTCAACTCTTATTCTAAAATCTTTTTCACCAACCAAAAAATTCTCTCTTCTACACCTGTACATTTGATTTCTGTTTCATAAATGCAGCACTTTGCATTGGTCCCTGCTAAATTTTCTTCTGTTGCTCTCATTCCCTTCTCTAACTTGTCAAGTTAATTTTGAATTTAATTTATCTTCTAGGTTATTAATTATACCCAATTTTGTCACCTGCAAATTTAATAAGCATTTTTTCTTCATCGTACAAGTCATTAATAAACATATTAAAAAGAGGACTTGAATCTGAACTTTGTGACACTCACTTGACACTCACTAAAGTTTGATGAGGAAATGTTAATGAGTACTCTTTGAATACAATTTTCAAGGCAGCTAATGTCTTCCTTTGTCATGTCAGTCTCTTTACTCATGTGCTAGTTTTACCTTCTTTCTAACAAATCCATTGTCACAGGAATCATGGTCTGAAACCCTATGGAAAAAATGAGACATCTGTTGTAAATGTCACATCTACAATACTAGCCTAGGTGTTGTTAGGATAGAGGAGATGTAAAAAGCAAAGACAATTGCCATCTATATCTGATATATATGAAAGGATTGGCATCAGACTTTCTTTGTTGTTAATATACAAAGTCTGACCCAAAGTCCTGTGAGTCATTAGCATCTTTCTGGAACAATATTTTAATGTTCATTTAAGTAATTTATAGGGACATCTTTTAATGTTAAAGGTGCTTATGTCATGTTAAATTATATTCCAAGACTCTGGAATCTTGACTGTTTTTAAGGAACTGTGACTATACTGGGCATGAATTAATTGTTTTGCTAAATTAAATTTCTTGATATTGAAGACTGAATACAGAGCATGTATCTGTTTATGGAAAACCAATTGTTTGTTTTTTGTTTATCCTCTTTTTATTTTTGATTCAACCTTGTGACACTCCACTTGATATTTCACTTTGATTTAAAGAATCATTAATGAGCATTTCTAATACAATGTTAAAGCTAGCTAATACATTTACTTATCATGCCATCTAGGATGTGTTAGGGTTTATTCTAACACAAAGAATGCAAGGCATTGTCAGCCTTGGAAGCCATAATTGCGAGACCTTTGCAGCTGCCACATAATAGCACATGGGAATCAGGGAGGAAGGTTGTTCTCATACACTTAGAGGGGTTAGTAGACAAAACAAAATTTCTTCCAAGAGAGCCAAGGCTATCCTGACCAGCACCTGGAAGAGGAGTGTCAAGAGGAGAGGGGAAGTTGGATTCGAAAAGGTATTGGGGAATGTGACATGTAATGATGGGTTAGAGGTGGATCTATGAATTCTTTTGAGTGGGGAAAAACCCGGGACTTCAGATTCAGGTTTTTCCCAGATGTACCAACATGGTTTCTTTAATAAATTCTTACTTGGATATAATTGTCTGAGTGCTGACTGGACTATCGAAACTTAGATGAAACCCTGACAGGCATTCAACAAAGTAGACCACAACCTACTTCTTGGTATACTAGAAAAAAATGGGATTGATAGCATCACCACCAGATGGATTTGTAACTGGCCGACAAACCACACTCAATGAGTAGTCCTTAATGGGTCTACGTCTACATGAAGGGAAGTAAGCAGTGGTGTACCACAAGGTTCTGTCTTGGGCCCAATACTCTTCAATATCTTCATAAATGACTTAGATGAGGAAATAGAAAGGGAACTTACCAAATTTGCAGATGATACTAAGCTGGCAGGAATATCTAACACCCTAGAAGATAGGCTCAAGATTCAGATGGATCTTGACAGACCTGAACACTGGGCCCTATCTAACAAGATGAAATTCAAGGTAGAGAAAAGTAAAGTCTTACACTTAGGCAAGAAAAACCAAAACTACACATATAGTCTGGATGAAACCAGGCTTAATAGCAGTAACTGTGAGAGGGATCTTGGAGTCTAAGTGGACAACCAGCTAAATATGAGCCAGCAGTGTGTAGCGGCAACCAAAAAAGCCAATGCAATTCTAAGCTACATTAACAGAGGGATACAATCAAGATCAAGTGAGGTACTAATACCACTCTATAAAGTCTTAGTAAGACCACACCTAGAATACTGCATCCAGTTTTGATCACCAGAATATAAAAAAAAATGTTGAGACTCTAGAAAGAGTGCAGAGAAGAGCAACCAAGATGATTAAAGGACAAAAACATATAAAGAATGGTTACAGGAACTGGGCATGGCTAGACCAGTGAAGAGAAGGACCAGGGGAGACATGATAGCAATGTTCCAATATTTGAGGGGCTGCCACAGAGAGGAGAGGGTCAAACTATTTTCCAAGGCACCTGAAGACCAGACAAGGAATAATGGATGGAAACTGAACAAGGAGAGAGTCAACCTAGAAATAAGGAGAAATTTTCTGAGAGTGAGAACAATCAACCAATGGAACAGCTTGCCTTCTGGAGGCTTTCAAGAAGAGATTGGGCTGCCATTTGTCAGAAATGATGTAGTGTCTCCTGCTTAGGTGGGGGGTTGGACTAGATGACCTACAAGGTCCCTTCCAACTCTGTTAATCTGTAACCTATCTGAATAGTACTAGAAATCAATGTGTGTGTGTGGGGGGGGAAATATAACAATTGGTACTATGATGAGCATATCCATGTTTGTTTTGTTTTCATATCAAAACTGTACAGGACCGATAGCAATTCCAAATATTTAAAGAGAACTGACGATCACATATAAAAATGCAGTGTGAAATGTTCAATATATATGTGTTGAGAGTACAGATGTTGAACATTCCTCATGATTGTTCCTACAAAAGTGTTTCTGCCATCCAAGATAACACAATAATTAGCCTGACAGAAAATTTTGTGGAGAAATAAATTGTCCAAAAATCAGGGCAACTGGATAAGGTGGCCATTTCTGATTAATCTGATTCAAACTTTCTACTCAACTCATTTTTTTTGAAGTTGACTCATTTCCTGAAGATGTACAGTAGTTTCCCCAAACTGATGCATAGCTGTCCAAGAATTCTATGAGCTGCAATCAAGGGAGGGGGACGAATGGAAAACAGCATTCAACACACCCGTAGGCTGCTATCAGTTCAAAGTACTACCATTTGGCTTGCAAGAAGCACCTGCTGTCTTTATGCAACTAATTAATGAGGTACTCCATGAGCATCTATAAAAAGGAGTCCTCGTTTATCTTGATGATATTTTGATTTATACTGAAACAAAGGAAGAACACATAAAATTACTCTGAGCTGTGTTAAGCAAGCTTTGCGCAGCCAAACTCTGTGCTAAACTCTCTAAACGCGAATTCCACCAGGAGAAAATAGACTACTTGGGGTATCATATTTCACATCAAGGAATAGAGATGGATCTTCAGAAGGTGCAAGCTGTGATTGATTGGGCACCACCTTGCACACGTAAGCAGCTGCAGAACCAATTTATTCCCATCTTTGCACAAATTGCCCTCCCCATCACTAACTTGCTGAAAGTGAAAGGGGAGGGGAATCCGAAGCCGAAGCAACCGTTAAATTGGACAATGGAATGTCAAGCCGCTTTTGAAAAACTTAAATGGTTGTTTTCAGCAGAACCAATTTTGCGACACCCTGACCCTGAGAAGCCTTTCATTATTCAGGCCAACGCTAGTGATGTGGCCGTAGGGGCAGTGTTACTGCAAATGAATGAAGAGGGGAAGATCCAAACTTGTGCTTATCCAAAAAATTAAATGAGACTGAATAAAGGTGGGTGATATGGGAGAAAGAAGCCTAGATGGGCTCTTCTCACTTGGAGACACTTCCTAGAAGGAAGCGAAAACCCTTTTGAGGTTTGGACTGACCATAAAAAGCTTTAAAACCCCCAAGGAAATTATCCCAAAGCAAGTCAGATGGGCGCAATATTTTAAACATTTTAATTTTACTTTAAAATACATTTCTGAGGAGGAGGGGGGGAACTAAAAAGCAGATGCTCTTTCCGGAAAACCACAATATGATAGTGCTAAAGCTGAAATTGTGAAGCCTTACAAAATGATCAAACTCAAGACAATGGAGTTAGAACTACAAAAAGAACCTCAAAAAAAAGTCTATAAAAAACCAAATAGAACTGATAAAACATAAACTGAATTTAATAGATAAAGAGGAACTGGCACAAAAAATTAGAGGTGCCAAACAAAACTTTTTTGAGCATGCAAACAAGCCAGGAAGATGGTTGGCATATAAATTAAAAAAAGAAAGAGAGCAAAAAATGATCCAACAATTATTTGATGATGAGGAAATATTGCACCATAGAAATGAGGAGAAAAAGAAGATAATTGAAAAATTTTATAAAAAATTATATGATGAAGAAAAGATCTCAGAAGAGAAAATTAATCACTACTTAAGTGAAGCTGATTTAACTAAAGTTCCAGAAATGACTAAACTAAGATTTGAGGAAAGAATCACAATGATGGAACTGATAGAAGCATGCAATAAACAAAAAAATGGAAAAATGCCAGGTCCAGATGGTATACCAATAGAACTATATAAAAACCTCCAGGATTCTTTATGTGATACAATGTTGGAAGTATTTAATGATCTTCTACTTGAAGCTAAAATACCAAATTCCTGGCTAGAAGCATATATTACTCTTATACCGAAAGAAGAAACAGATCG
>JANHFL010003798.1:36774-51896 GCA_032468155.1 Oxyrhabdium leporinum | reverse complement strand
TTAATTAATTTTAAATCTATATATTTGCATTGTTTTAATCAGAAGCTGTGAACCGCCCCGAGTCTTCGGAATGGGGCTGTATATAAATACAAATAAAATAAATAAATAAATAAATAAACTTCTCAAGGCCAGGCTAAATTGTGAGTCAGGGGCTTTCAAAGGGCAATGGACAAGAAAGTGGGTGGAAATACACAAAATCACCCATGCTGTTGACCTCCTGACTCAACTCCATCCTAGCCCAATGCTTGATGGAAGAGCCAGATCTTCAGAGCTTCCTCAAAAACTAAAAGGGCAGGAAACCCTAAAATCTCAAATGGGAGATATTCCAAAGTCTACAGTGGCAGCTACAGAGAAAGTGCACCTCCAAGTTCCCACTGGTGATAATACTTGAGGGGAGTTACATGGAGTGTGTCCAAATCTAGTGAAACAGGTAGATACTCTCAGGAAAAATGATTCCTCAAATAACCATGTAGGTTCAGAGTGATAACCACCACCTTGAATTCTGCCCATTAAAAAATGGAAGCCTGTGCAATTCTGGCAACAACAGTGTAACACAAGCAAATCATGGAGCACCCACAACCACATGTATCCTGCATTCCAGACCAGGAAGGGCATTCCCATGTAGAATACATTCCACAGAAAATACAGCTTTTGTTAGAACACTTGTATCTTTAGAAGTGGTGAAAGTTTTTGAACTATCATTTTTGCTTCAATTTCTATATCAGAACATTTCTATAGCTGTTTGTCTTAGTACTGCAAGAGAAGGTTCTTCTTCACTCTGTCTTTTACCATGGATTGAGATATTTTATCCTCAACTTACAACAGTTCATTTAGTGACCGTTCAAAGTTACAACGGCACTGAAAAATGTGACTTTTGCCTGTTTTTCACACTTATGATCATTGCAGCATCCCCATGGTCATGTGATCGAAATTCAGATGCTTGGCAACTGGTTCATATTTAAGACCTTTGCTGTGTCCTGAGGTCATGTGATCACCTTTTATGACCTTCTGACCAGCAAAGTCATTGGGGAATCCAGATTCACTTAACAACCACGTTACTAACTTATCAACTGCAGTGATTCATTTAACAACTGTGGCAAGAAAACTCATGTAACAAATGTCTCCTTAACAACAGAAATTTTGGGCTCAATTGTGATCGTAAGTCAAGGACTGCTGGTACTACTTCAGATTTGCTGGTGATTGGGCAGTTCAAAGCCATCCCAAAAAAATTAGTTGCCTCTTCCCAAGTGTGTTGCTTAGCCAAAGCTTTTCATGACTAATTATCCCAGAAGAAATTCCAAGCATATATCAAAGTTGCCCAGTCACTATACCCTTCAACCAGGGCAGAAAACCTGAATTGAATGTATAATTCTGTAATAAATAGTGAGTGTATAATTTAATTACAAATTAAATTATAAAGTATCTGCACCTACTAAGATTGTTGGCCATGCAGGTATAAAAATAGCCAGGGAAAGGATTGAAGCCTGGGAAACAGACCCCTTGTCAGTCAACAGGACTGCTGATTTACCATCAACTTATCAGAAACTTAGGAGCCAAAGGCTTGGCAGTACAAGAAGACAGCATCCAATCACTGGCCATCAACCAATAGGAAGACACCACATACATATAACTGATAGAATAGTCCAAAGCACATATTTAGGTAGAGAGAAGTTCCCTGGAGATGGGCTCCAGCACAAGTCTGAAAACTCAGTAAACTTCTGGTCCCAGTAACCGACCCAGATTGAATTGTGCAACATTATCCTGGGATACATATATTTGCCTTCAATCTTCTTTCTCACCCTTCCACTTTCCTCAGACTAAGATTATGTTTTTTAGAATAACAGAGTTGGAAGGAATCTTGGAGGTCTTCTAGTTCAGCCCCTGCTAAAGCAGGAGAACCTATACCATTTCAGACAAGTGGCTGTCCAGTCTCTTTTTAAAAACTTCCAGTGATGGAGCACCCACAACTTCTGAAGGCAAGCTGTTTCACTGATTATTTGTCATCACTGTTAGGAAATTTCTCCTAGGTTCTAGGTTGTTTCTCTCCTTGATTAGTTTGCCAGGCCAAGCTCATGTATTCGTAACAGCCACCATCTATCTTCCTCAAGATGATCTCCATGTTCCTCTGAAAGGACAGGCAGTTGTTTGGTTTCCATAGTATAAGACCAACTTGTGATTCTGGGATTTTGAGTTGCTTTGTGGAGCTTTGTCTGCTAAACCTTTCATTTCACCCCCTGTGAATCTATTTTGATTCATGGCCATATTCCTTCTATTCCTTAAAAGCTCCAAATAATAAAAAATAAAGGACTGTAGCTTAAATAAATGCATGGTTAAATATTTTAGTAGGGTAATTTCCAGACCCTTTTGGTTTGGATGGAAATGTAGTTAGTTCACATACTGGAAAACAAAGCAACTTTAGTTAACAAATCAAATGAATGGCAGCTTGGAGAGCCAATTTATACAATTTAAACAACTAAAATTGCTGTTTTATCTCTCCTGAGAGACATTTGCAAAATGAATTTGGATTTGGTTGGTGAAAGTTTTGCAAGAATACTGGAGAAAGCTAAAAGAGGACGATTAAAAGAAAAGAAGGAAGAAATGGCAGAAAAGAAAGAGATTGAGTTTTCAATGAGGAGAGGCTCCTTTGAAGGAGTTTGTTTGTTTTAAACTCCTGGCAAATACCTGGACAAGTCCCTGTGGTTTTCTTGGCAAGATTTCAGAAGACTTCGGGTAAGCTTTGCCCTTATATGTTTCCTAGATCTGATAGAGACTGTCAAGCTCTGTGTGTGTGTGTGTGTGTGCACTGTGTGTGTGTACTGTGTATGTATGTACGTATGTATGTACGTACGTATGTATGTATGTATGTATGTATTTGTTTATTTGTTTATTTGTTTATTTATTTATTTAGCTGTGTTAATATGGTACTCAGTTCTAAAAAGTTTACATATTACACTAAACAGTGTTGTAAACAGACATTATGGCTTCGTGTGTTCTTGGTGTGTGAGGCCAGCCAGATGACTTCACTGGATGTTTAGTATATTGCCGTGTTTTTTCTGTTGTCTACTGGTGCAAAGGCTTAGCAAAGGACTTTGAGCCTGTAGCCACATTTTGAGAACTTTCCAAATGAGATGGAGAATTGATGGCCCCACCAGAGGTTATTGATGTACAACTTCCCTCAACATTAGCCGCTACTATAAATACTAGATCCGTTTCAATCAGATGACACATCTAGATTTCAAAAAGCCCCCTTTTCTGATGAGTTATACCCTACAAGGATCAGGCCAATGAAAAGGATGGAACCTTGCTGATCTCCAGGTCTTCTAGCAACTTTTTAAGCTATTAGTCATAATGTACAGCAGAATTGGCTGCGTGAGAGCAGATTTCAGAAAATTCCCATCCTAACATCTATAAGAAACAGGCCTTTTAGCAACTATAGGAAATAAGGTCTAGTTATGGCTAACTTTATAGGATAAGGTACACCCTAAACAAAGGGATTTTTCAGTGGTAGATTTCTTTCAACAAAACAACATCTCAGTTGTGGGACAGTTGTCTCTCCTTCCCATCTGACATTTCTTCATCTTAGCAACTTCCTTTGATGCTCGGTTTTGGGGGAGCAGTAGGGGTACTAAGTATCCTGAGGCCCAAAAAAGAGAAAAGGTTCTGGATTGGGAGAAGATGCCAGGAAAGAAAAAGAGAAAAGAATCCAATATAATTGCTTCATGTATAGAAAGACCCATTACAAAATATATTTGGAAAACCATGCTAAAAAGCATGTTCCGCGTTTGCTAAAATGGCCCAGTGGGTTTTAGCACATCGATTTTCCTCTTTTGGATTAAACCCTTACAGAAATGATGTATAAAAACAGAAGTCAATGAGCCAAATTGTCTCACATCGACAAATCATCATTTGCTCTGAAGAGAGTGGATTCAATGTGAAATGAAAACATTTTCTCCCTTGCCAAGCCATGACCCCCCGTGTGCCAAGAGTCAAGAGCATCCATTCCCCATTGAGCTATTCAATTGCTATTATCCCAGAAATTCAAAAGGCAGAGCACAGCGGGAGGGGAGGGGGAGTCTAGGAGGTGGATGTCTATAGTGGCTGTAAATAAAAGTATATTTTCTATAAGTAGGATCAGGAATCTCTGGGACCTGCAGAGCAGATTTGCTATAAAATGCTTTATCAATAGACAGACTATGTATTCCATTTTAGAAGTAACGTTCGATGTTAGGGCCTGTTGCTCAGTAGATGGAACAAGAAAATCCAGGCCTTTGGAGCACAAGGCAAACCAGAAAGATGTCAAATAATAATAATAATAATCCCTTCAGACAGCATTAGTAAAGTGAAATTCTTTAAGCCTAATTCAACCCCAGAGTATTTCATCAATACGTCAATGCACCTTTTCTGGCCAAATTACCAAAGTAGATAGGAAGGCTCCCATCAAAGTCCTAGCCAGGCCTCACCCTAGGTAGCTTCTAATCTCAAAGTCAGCCAGATACTACAGCCACCTTCTAAGGCATTTGATGCTTACATGCCAAAATCAGAACTTATTAAAATATTCTGTGAAACTACATACTTCAACTTATGATAGTTCATTTAGTGACCGTTTGGAGTTATAACTTCACTGAAAAAAAGTGACTTATGACCATTTTTCACACTTATGACCATTGTAGCATCCCGGTGGTCACCTGAACAAAATTCAGATGCTTGACAACTGGTTCATATTTATGACCATTGCAGTGTCCAGGGGTCCATATGATCACCTTTTGCGATCTTCTGACAAGCCAAGTCAATGGCGGAGCTAGATTTGCGTAACAATCGTGTTGCTAACCTAACAACTGCAGTGATTCACTTAACAACTCTGGCAAGAAAGACTGTGAAATGGGGCAAAATTCACTTAACAACTGTCTCACATAGCAACAGAAATTTTGGGCTCAACTATGGACATTAGTAGGGGGCTACCTCTAGTGACTTTTCTTTTGTACAAGTAGTGATTCAATTTGTCTCCTCACACAGAGGGTATTTTCTTCCCCCAAATCAAACAACAGATTGTTGAAGGCTAGCTAAAGCATCTGGCAACTCCAGTGAACCCCTTCCTCCCCCTATATCCCAGGGGTAAATTCCACACATCAATATATGAAATAGCTACTTTTTCCTCAGATCCAAATCTGAGACAGCTGCTTCATTCCACTCCAGCAATAATTATAGGAAAATAATGGGGCAGTTGACAATATGTGCCATTCTGGTAAATTTGGTGTTCTGGACCCTTGCTTTACATAGGACATAACTGAAATCCTATAGACTTTTGATGCTGTTGAATACAGAAGAACAGTTTGCTCATGTCCAGATCTCTTATAATTTAGCTTCCTGAACTAATTTTCATCTCTGCCTTGGTTCCTCCTTCTCTGAAACTCCAAATTAAATTTCATGGAAACTATTCTCACATCTTGCTAACAAAATATAAGAGAGTTAAGAGATCTTAGGTGAAAACTCCAGAGAATAACTAGAGGTCAGCAAGGGGTTGGAGTTTTCAGTATCTCTGCCATCTTTCAACATCTGATTTTTTTTCAGCCCAAAAGCTATGATACTGTCAATTTATTTCCATTATAATGCTGCCTCTAATTCCTTGCATCATTACTTGTTTTATCTTCACTCACTAGGACACACACACCCCAAAAAACCACAAAACAAATATAATTTGCATTCTCTGCTCCCTTCAAAAACTCTCAGACTTGATTTGTTTGTCAAAAAACCCCAAGTCTTCTGCTTGGCCTTTTTTCCTTCCCCATCTGAAAAAACAAACACAAACACAAACAGAATGAAACTCCCAATAAATTTGCAACAAATAGAAGAAAAAGAAATAATGATTTATTTATTTGCATTAAAAGCATTGCTCCACAGTTTTGACCCCTGGTGTTATTGCTTCTTCTTTTTTCAGACATACGATTTTTAAAAGGTATCTTTCCTCACAACAACAAACACAACAAATGACTGATGACTGATTTATTTACAGTAAGGAACTTCTTCTAAAGTTTTAGTTCCTGATTTTCCTTTTCCACAGCCATATATAATCAACAACTAAACCATTTGAGGTCCCTATTCTAGGACCTAAACTCTAAGTAAAAGTATTAGAAAATATTCTCCCTTGGTATGAATTTAGCTGTCCCAAAACAGCCACATCTGGCACATTTTGCAAAAGAGATAGAACTGTAATCTCTGGACAGAAGCTGCCAATCATAAGGTTGATCTGCACAGTGAAGTTGTCCTGGTGGGAGTATGGGCCACAGACCTTTTCTTGATGGCAGGAATGCACATTGTGTTCTCTACCAGCCCTCCACCCACTGGGAAGGCAACCTCTGACCATCTTTTTCTGCTACGTGTCAAAAGCAGTGTTTTTTTGGACTTCTGGCAGCACGCACGGCAGGTGTCCTGCTGTGATCTGTTTCATGTAGGCAAATTGGAGACCGTACAATGTGGTAGGAATGTTGGCTACTGCCTTCTACCGCTGTTTTGTTTTTTAAATCATTTTCATTAAGGAACTACAAGGTGGGCACAACCCCCCCCCCCACACACACACATGCATACACTCTTTCTCCTCTTTTAATCAGGTGAAGTAGACCAGAGTTCTGCCAAGAACTGAACTATTTAAAAAAGGGCCAGGGGTGACATGATGGCAGTCTTCTAACATTTGAGGGGCTGCTACAAAGAAGAAGGGGTCAACCAATTCTTCAAAGTACCTGAAGGCAGGACAAGAAGCGCAGGATGTAAACTAATCAAGGAGAGAATTAATGTAGAACTAAGGAGAATTTCCTGGTAGTTAGAATTACCATTCCAGTTAATCAGTGGAATGGCTTGCCTGCAGAAGTTGTGGGTTTTACTGGAGGTTTTAAAGAAGAGATTGGATAGCCATTTATCTGAAATAGTATAGGGTCTCCTGCTAGAGCAGGGGGTTAGATTAGAAGACTTCCAAAGCCCTTCCAATTCTGTTATTCTGTCAAAATACAAATCAATCAATACATTTCCCCTTTCAGCACATGTTACAGGAAGTCCATTTCATTGAAAACGAGGGGGATCTGCTGTTATTTTTACTCATCCATCAGTAAGTGCACAATAGGGAAAGGTGTTAAGTACAGCAGGCAGGAGACAATGGAGAAGGGTCATACAAATCTGTCCGTAGAAAAAAACAAGATCTCAAAGAGTTGTTCATGGAAAAGAAAAGAAAAATGGAGCCAGAGTTCTGGCGTGGGTGAGGGAGGTAGAGAAGCAAAGGAATCCCCCACACAGGAGCATATAATCTGGATAGAAGGTCAGGAGATCAGCATGGCCAAACCAAAAGAAGAAATCTAAGGCAGAAGAGGGTATTTTAAGCTGGCTTAGTTTCCAACCAGTATACTCTATGCTTGGGAGTGAACATTTTAAGGCAGTAGTGTGGAAAAGCTCACGATCCTATTCAGAAGAGCAGACTCTAAGCAGCTTGCTTGTCTGGATCATATCACTGCCTTCTGAACTGCAGAACTTTGGACGCTGTGAAGGAAGCTTCGTTCCCAGGTCTTGTTCAAAGGCTGCAAATTTTCCTCTGCCAAGGGGAGAGTAATTAGTACCACGGATGTCATGATACATGAAATGTTTGCTAGGACCAACAAAACAATGACACCTTCACCATTTTTTCAGGAATAAGAGTGTCTCTGTCCAAAGACTCTCAGAAGAGAGTAAGCCAAGGCTCCATCATGAATAGACCACCAAGAAAGCTGATTCTTTTCTCTTGTCTCTATTTACTGGAGTCACCAAGCCATCATGCTGTCCACAATGAGTACACTACACAAGAGGGGAAGGAGGAGAATGCGGTTGGGCCCCTACCTAAAAGAGGGTTTTTTTGCCAGAAACAAAGAATTGCTCTTTCTCTTTGTCTCTCTTTTCCCTTCTTTCTCTACCTCTCACCCCCCCCCCCAAAAAAAAACAACCTCTCATAAGTTTTTTTTTTAAAGAGTACAAAGGGATCAGAACAAGTCAGAGAACTATTTTTCACAGAGAACTGTTTTTCATCATCAAAATGATAGTACCTTCATAATATCCATAAAAGTACACTGTAATGGGTCACTGTGTGGGTCACTGTGACCCATACAAAACTCAGCTGTTTTGAAGATTTAAATTCAGTACCAAAAACCTTTGTTGGTAAATTGCACCACCACCATCACCACCCCAGGGAAAAAAAAATGCTTTGCTAACACTGTTTTTGTTTACAAAGGGTCTGCTATGAATAGAGAGATACCCAGGAGCTGGAATATGGCTCCCCAGCTTCTTCTAGAGAGGAAGAAACAGCCCAGATCATTCCTGTGACTCGCCCTCGCTTGGGCCAGCAAGGACTTAGCAGCAGAGGGCTGCCTCCGATTTTTGAAATGTTGCTTCTCTTCAGAGTAACCCTACCTAGCGCTGTGCAAAGGCAGTTCCACAATGCTGAGCGTCATCGAGCAGCATAAATAGCAAGCACGAGTGAATGTAGAGATTGGGAGGGCACGGATTTCAAACATTCTTGGCTCTCCCTGTCTCTTTTCCACACACCCATTTCAAATGCCTTAAGCTTTTGGGTCCCAGGCTGCTTCTCTTTGTCTGCAAAGACCTTTTAGTCACATTCCAGCCAAGTCTGCTGGGTTTTTTCACCACCCTTTATTTTATTTTATTGCCCAAGAAGAAACCTCATCAACTGGATTTCACTGAAGTCAGGTTTGAATCTAGATTTTATATGTTTACTTTATTTGGTGTTTTGTCCCCTTATTTTGGGCAACCCCTTGAAATGTGGATGGTTTACCTGACTGACTGACTGAGATGAGAGATAAATTTCTGTCTAAGTGGCTTGAAAAATGTGTGATGTGCTCGGGTGAATGCAAAATGTAAAGCTCAGCTACATCCAACGTCTGCTGAGGTGTTTCTCTAAACCTCCCCCGGCATGCTGAAAATTTGATTTGACAAACTGATTCAGTTGTAAAATCAGTTCAGCACAGTGAGTTGCTCTGCTCTTCTTGGAGGGGGAAAGGGGAATTGTCGCTTGGGACTTTTTAATCTTTTTTCCAAACAGACCAAAATGATACAGTAGACGTAGAAATGTTTTGGCAGAATACCAGCACTGTAATACTTAACAGGAGCTTGAGGTCAAAAGAGTCATAAACTTAAATACATTTAACATACAGGATGGTGAAGATGTGATTGCTGCTGTTGTTTTAAAAGCAAATAGAGCAGAAAGTACTGGCAGGGTGAGAATTATTGGGCCTGAAAAAGGAATTAATTATTTCCTCCATAAATCTCCTTCTGAAATTAATATTGCTTTGGGAATAGATCTTACAGTATTATCCACATCTTATTTATTTATTTATTTATTTATTTATTTATTTATTTATTTATTTAGTTAGTTATTTATTTATCTATTTATATCGGTTGTCTGATTAAGAATACCATTACACACACACCTCTGTGTATGTATGTGTGTGTGTGTGTGTGTTCCTGTAAGTCAGCATTTGCAAGGTGGATTTTATTGGGCATTCACTCAAGTCCTTGCAAATTTGCATGGAAGCCATACAGCAAATAAATGAATTCTGTGAGGTAAACTAGCTGAGAGAGATTAACAGCCAATCAATTTCATGGAGCCGAAGCTTTCAGGTCTCAAGGTAACAAATTATTCAAATGAACTCCAGGCAGATTATTGTAATCGTATGGAATTTACTGTCATAAAATTTGCTGATAGCCTCGAGGTTAGCAGGTTTGAAAGCCAAACAAATTTGTGGAAGGTAATTCCTAAGGGCTGATAGAGAGCAAACTGCAATTGTACCCCATTGCTACTGCAACAGTAATGAGTGGAATATGGATTTTAAACACAGTTACTATTATTTTGAATTGCTTTAAAAATAACTATATGTTGCCCCAGACATGCCATATTTCATACTGATATTATTAATTACTGATACCAATGTGCTCTCAATGTACATAGCCTTTTATAAGGAGCAGTTATGATAAGTCCGGCTCCCCAAGGAGCATACATTCTAAAATAGATCTAAGAAAATGGAGGGAAGAGAGAAACTGAGGAATGGATAAGCAGAGGAAAAATCTTTCTGTTGTATACAGAATATCTTGATAGAGCTGCATATTAGAATATAGAACTATTTTAAAAGTTCCCTGAAAAGGTGGGTTTTTGAAAAGGGGCTTAAAAGGAAATAAAAGTGGTGGTCACATGGTGGAATCCTGAAGGAGAATTGACATATCATTTATAAAGCAGTAAAGGAAAAAGTGAGGAGTCATAGGAAGGAGCAGGAAATGTTTAGAGGAATGTAAGAGGTAAGAAGGTAAGAATAAGGACAGAGGAGATTTTGAAGATAAGGACAAGACTCTTTTGTGACATTCAAAAGAGAAAGCAAAACAAAGCAGGAGGAAGGTGTGTGGTCAGATCTGAATGATGTGATTAATTCTAGCAGTGTTGTGCCAAAAATGAGACCAGGGAAAACCTGAGTAGTGCCATATATAGTTATATCCTTAGCCACATAGAAATTATATTCACAGTTAATTCACTCATGAACTGAGTTAATTTTTACAAAAGGCCATTTACTAAAATATAATGGTGGCTGTAATTATTAGACTTGTTCATTCCAGCTACAGAGATGTGGAGCAGTGATTCTACTGGCCAAATATTGTAGCACGACTACACAGCAAAGCTGTCCTTTTTTCCTATTACAAATAGCTGGATGACCAGAGCTGGACTAACAATAAGTTGAAAAGAAACAAATGTTGAAGCAGCAAAACATCCCACCCCCCATCCCCCAAAAAAACCTGTCAACTACTAATAAGCCTGGGAAACAAAGAAAGCCTAACAAACAAAAAAGCTAGGGCATTATATTATTCTGCCTTACAGTGTCTTTTCTGCCCTTTCTCTAGAATAAATACAAGGCTGAAGATCACAGATGTTTCTGACATTTCAACAGAAATTAATCTCAGCTAAGCAGTACTTCCTTCTTCTCTTCAAAGAGTCAAATATTGCTTGCTGTTGATTGCTCAAGGCATGTAAAGCTAGAACTGTGACGAGAATGGATGGCACTATCTCCTCCACTGTTAGAGTGGCCACAGACACAGAAACTGGCAACCCACTCAGAAGCAACCCTAATATTTCTTCCAACAACACATGGGGTGGGGCCTTCTCTGCCAGCTCTTTGGAGGACATCGTAGCCACCTGCACCATTGGGACCATCCTGTCTCTTATGTGCATAATTGGAGTGACAGGCAATGTCTACACCTTGGTTGTGATGTGCCACTACATGAGATCCTCTGCCTCCATGTACATCTACATCATCAACTTGGCCCTAGCAGACCTGCTCTACCTTCTCACTATCCCTTTCATTGTGGGGACTTATTTCATTCAGGAATGGTACTTTGGAGATACAGGTTGCCGGATCCTGTTCAGCTTGGATTTCCTCACCATGCACGCTAGCATTTTCACCTTGATGGTGATGAGCACAGAGAGATACTTTGCTGTGTTGAAACCTTTGGACACTGTGAGAAGATCAAAGAGTTATCGGAAAGCAATTGCCCTCATTATCTGGGTAGCATCGCTGCTTCTCACCCTGCCAATGATGATCATGATCCAGCTGGTGAAAGGGGAAAAGGATATCTGTCTCCCCACCTGGAGCAAATTGTCTTACAAGATCTACATCACCATTCTCTTCTGCACCAGCATTGTTGGCCCCGGTGTCATCATCGGGTATCTCTACGCTAGATTAGCAAGAACCTACTGGGTGTCCCAGACCACTTCCTTGAAAGAGACCAAGCGGCTGCCCAACCAAAAAGTCCTCTACTTAATCTTCACTATTGTGCTGGTCTTCTGGGCCTGCTTCTTGCCGTTCTGGATCTGGCAGCTGCTCTTCCAGTACTACGAGCCTCTTCCCATGTCTCCTAAAGCCACTAGGAACATCAACTACCTGACCACCTGCCTGACCTACAGCAACAGCTGCATCAACCCTTTCCTCTACACTTTGTTGACCAAGAACTACAAAGAATATCTGAGGAACAGGCAGCGTTCTTTTCACAGCAGCCGCAACTACTTCCAGAGAAGGAACCGATTTCAAAGGATTTCCGGGAGATCTTTGTCAACAACCAGCCAGCGTTGTACGGAGACTTTTATGCTCCCACCCATTCCAGGGGGAAGTAATAGCCCATGATGAAAGAAGCACACTTCCAAAATCAACTGTCATCAAAGTCAGAAGAAGAAAGAAAGCATTACATTAGAAAGGGAGGGATTTAGAGTTTTGATGATATTCGTCATCATAGTAAATCGGAGGGCGGGGGGGAAGCTTATGTATTTCATACAACCCATGATATGTCAGTGTAAGTTTTGCTTCTTGAAATTTTATTATTCGTATTGTGAACAGTATAAGCTCAAGCAGAATTGTTTGGGAGATACGGGTATGAATAAAAAAATGTGTTAATTTGTTTTATGGTTAAGCTGGAAGGCAGGTGGCACTTTTGTGTAAATCGAATTTGAGGGAAATGTTTGACTTTCTACTGAATTCATATCAGCATAGTTCAGATATGGGGACTAAAAACTTGGGTACACGTCGTCCAGCAGATTTCTCAGGACTGACAGTTGTGAGTCTTGTGGAAAAAAACCACTTTATGTGCACTTAACACATTCAAATATGTTTGCCTTTTACCCTTAGCACATTCTTCACTGATCATGTCAAGTGGGGCTCTGTGTACTTCAAAAATAACTCCAAATACATAATTTTCACCTGAGGAAAAAGTGCTGCAACTGCTTTATGGCGCTGACTCATTAATGTTAATATGAATCTTAAAGCAGTCCCCCTTTAGGGTTTCCCCCCCACACACACAAAGAAGCTTCATCTTCCCTCTCAGGGGTTATTTTAATAAATAGTAGAACAGTCCAAAACACTTCTTCCAAAGCTTTCTTTTTTTTTTAAACATGCACAGCTCTAGTGTTAAATATTATGTGGCAATATTATAAATACAGGTATTTAGTACTCAACTTACAACCATAACCACAATCGAGCCCAACATTTTTGTTGCTAAGAAAGACATTTGTTAAGTGAATTTTGCCCCATTTTATGACCTTTCTTGCCACAGTTGTTAAGGAAAATCACTTCAGTTGTTAGGTTAACAACATGATTGTTAAGTGAATCTACCTCCCCAATTGACTTTGCTTGCCAGAAGGTCGCAAAAGGTGACCCTGGGACACTGCAACCATCATAAATATGAGTCAGTTGCCAAGCATCCGAGTTTCGATCATGTGATGATGAGGATGCTGCAATGGTCATAAGTGTAAAAAATGGTCATAAGTCACTTTTTTCAGTGCCCTTGTAACCTCAAACGGTCACTAAATGAACTGTTGTAAGCTGAGGACTACCTGAACATAAGACATACACAAGAAATAAAGATTGTTCAATGAAAACAAATTAAAGAGAATATAATATAGCGTCTCTGCAGTTATAACAGCTGCTGTGTAGCATTTATTGGTTAACATAAACAAGAATTAAAGCACGTTCTTTAAGAGCCATGCTTCATGGCTGGACAGAAAATTTCGGTAACAAGTGTCTGTGCAAACCTTATTAATTTCTTTTAGAAGAAAGTCTATGGGATCCAGCATTTTTGTATACAAACATTTCACAAAACAACCTACAATATTGTCATCAATACATAAATAGTGGGATTTTTTAAAAAAACTTTTTACTCTTAGGACCACTTACTACTTTTAAAAGTTATGGAGGACTTTTCAAAAGAGCCTTGGTTTATATGGGTAATATTTATATTTTCCATACATTAGAAATTGAAATTGATGCATTCATGGAATATTTATTTATTAATTCATGTAAAAATAACTATACTAACCTCATTAGATATTAACATAAATAAAATATTGATAATAAAAAGCCCTAAATTTTCAACAAATTAAAAAAAAAGAGAAGTATGCCACTGTTTTAAATATTTGCAAGTATCTTCAATAGTTTGCAAATAATTTTGATTTCAAAGACCCTTGAGGGGTGTGTTGGGGGATCTCCAGAGTTTCTAAAGTCCCCTTTAAAAAAAATACAGACATAAGCATTTTAATACTTATATTCTTATCCTATGATTTTTAAAAAAAAACAATTTCCTAAGTTTCCCATTTAACTGAAGGTGTGCTTTGTATCCCTTTTTTTTCTTAGTGGGAGTTTGGTTCTAATACTTCTACCTTGCCAGGTTCTACATGTCAATGCACAGTGTAGCGACAATTACTTTTTTTTTTACTTCATACGAAATATAGATATTCCCTCATTAGGAACGACATTCATCTCCAATATGACATGAAAAGTGTTTTTCCAGGTTTTTCTCCATGCAGCAGGAGAAACCTTGAGATCTTTCTGGTCATGAAGCAAGGAATGCATTTGCTGGTTTTCAATATTATAAAATTGGGTGGCGGTGGGAGAAGGATTATCCCATTACTAGTAAATAGAAAATCTCCAACCGAGTATAATACATGGTTTTACCAAACATAATATAATAGGGCGGCACAAGTTCTTTGGGGAGGAAAAAACAATCCTCCCCTTCCTCTTTTTCCCTTTCTGTTAGTTTGTATTTAAATGTTTGTTTTTGAAATTTAATAAAAATATTTAAAATAAAAAGATGCTACTTCCTATTAAAACCTCTATTATCTCTTCCGCAGTCTAGTTCAAAAGAAAACTAATGTGGCTGTGAATGTACATACAAGAGGAGAAAAGAGGAGAGCCCAAATCAGCTGCGTGAAGCTAGACAAAGATACAGCTGCTTTCATCATTTAAACAGGGGCCTTATATACATTCCTGCACACTGCAAAGCTTTACCCCACCCGCTGGATTTGTACAGCGCAGTAACAGAGGAAACTCATTAATTTCTCAGAGTTTATGAGAACTACCCAGCTCCTCTCAATGGCAGGTTGCAAAGAATTTACATTCATGCATACTTATTACATGGATTTCAACTGCACATAAACATGTAGGATATTGTGGTGTCCAATAAAAAGAAAAAGAAAGAAAAATCTGATACTTTAAAGACTAACCACAATTTTGGAGAAAAACATTGTTTTGTTTTGCTTTGTTTTATTTTGTTTTGTTTTGTTTTGT
>JANHFL010003797.1:63884-77454 GCA_032468155.1 Oxyrhabdium leporinum | reverse complement strand
AGATAGATAGATAGATAGATAGATAGATAGATAGATAGATAGATAGATAGATAGATAGATAGATAGATAGATAGTTATGATTGTCAGGTGCCCAGAGTTGCCTTGTGGTAAGATGGGCAGCCAATAAATGTTATAAATAAATCAATAAACACAGCCATACTTCCCCTTCTGAAGAGAGGGAATGCCTATTTAACAGGTCAAAGGAAGGACACACTACTGTACAAGGAAGAGAATTAACAAATGAGTGATTTCAGTTGACAGTTAATATCAGAAGCAAGAGATATTCTGCACCACTGAAACTCAGGAATTTCATCACTAGAAGTGTTAAGCAAAGCAGTTATAATTCAGTTCATTTATATTGAGTCCCATCATAGATCAGTCCATGGTCTCTCATCATGTTTAAAAATGCCTAGTAATTTACAGCATCCAGAATTTCAGGAAGTACTCCAAGATTAGGTCACATACATTGGTCAAGGTGCCACATAAAGAATAAGAGGCTCTCAGCACCATTTCAAAGTATCAATTATTTAACAGCCTTAAATAACTCAGTCTTCTATAATCCCCACCCCAGTGAATTTGAAGCACTACAATTTTGATTTTACTTGGCTGAAATCCTATAAAGCTTTGGCTTTCATGTCAAAACTTCCACACTAGGCAGCTAACCCTTTATCATCTCCTAAACTAACTTAGAAAGTTAGCTTCTAACTTTCTACCCTTTGCTCAATGTTCTTAGGGGCTGGGAGGCCTTGTGTCTAATTTCAAGTCCAAATCCTCAGCATTGTAGGCAAAAGTAACAAAGCCTCCACCTGTCCTTTCGGGGTTAATATTACATCTTGGCTTTGCATCTTAAATATCTGACTACTGTTTGTTCTCTTTTGAGCAAAATGAGAGGTCTGGCTGGGCACTGATAGTAAACCAATGCCAGCCTTCACAAAAGAAATAGGCTCTGCGTCTTCAAGGAGAAAGAAAAAATAATTGCTCAACAAGATATAGGATGGTGGATTCTTAAAATGCAGTAAGAATCCAGATGCACCTTTCAAGGAGCCAAACTTATAGTGGCTGGTGACTCATTTCTACAAAAACCAAAATAACATGTGTCAGTGGTGGGATCATTGGCTTGTGAAATATGTGGTCTGTAAAGATAAGAAGGCGAAAAAATGTGACAGAACAATTACTCAGATGTATTAAATCCACTGGCATTTATCATTGAGTTGTTGGGTAATTTTGGACTCTTCAAAACTCTATGTTCATCTTGTTACCAGGACTGTTTATCAGTAACTGTTTCTTTGACTTTTGCAGCTCACATTTTAACGTCTATCTAGCTGCCTTGTTTTCTTTCAGCCTGATAATTAGTTCTTGGAAAGATTCTAGAACAGATCATATAGATAAATCTGTATGCACAATGGATTTGTATTTGTTTAATTAACTTCATTTCATTTCTGAATAGGTTTCTTTAGCACATTATGAGAAAGCTGAGCCAGTTCGATCTAGGTGGTTAAAGCACCAAGCTAGAAATCAGACTAGAAAGATGTGAATTCTACTCCCGCCTTCGCCATGAAAGCCAGCTGGGTAACCTTGGGCCATTCTCTCAGCCCAACTCATCTCACAGGGATATTGTTGCAGGAAAATAGGAGGAAGAAGCTGTGTTGGATATGTTTGTTACATTGAGTTATTTGTAAAAATAATAAGCAAAATATAGCTGTATATGATATGTATCCTGATTTTGATAAAGCATTTGATAACATGCCCTCCAAATATTCTCATTAGCAAATATGGTCTGGATCAGGGGTCCCCAACCCCTGGGCCACGGACCATTACCAGACCATGGCCTGTTTGAAACTGGGTAGTGGGAAAGATGGGCAAGCGCGCACGTGTGAGGCTCTACTCATGCAAGCAAAGGCCATTTGCACTCACGCATGAAACTCCATTTGCATGAATGGAATTTCGTACATGAGTGCCATCTACTCACGCAAGTGGAGCTTTGCGCCCTCTGCTCAAGTGGCCTCCTGTGGAGTGAGTGGAGCTTCACGCACAAGCGCAAATGCCTGCCGCTCACATGAGTGGAACACGCACAAGCACCCTCTACTTGTGCGCAAAACTCCGGTCATACAAGTGGAGCGCGCGCACAGTTGCTTCTCGCATAAATGGAGCTATGCACGCACATGTGCTTCTGCCACTCATACACACCCTCTTGCACTGGGCCGGGGTGCCAAGCTAGAAAGGTTGGGGACTGCTCATCTGGATGGCATAGTATTTAAATAAATATAAATTACACTCAAACAGTTCAGATCAATGTTTCTTCATCAAACCAAAGTTTTATTAATTGGATTTCTCCCAAATATTGGGCTCTTTGAACATCTTTACTAGTAACCCTGATGAAAGGTGGAAATAATGCATCTCTGATTTGCAATGTCACCAAACTGGATGGGGGCATACCTAGCTTGGTAACAGTATTTGTAAAAATTATATTGGAATAGTGATTGATTGCAAACTGAATAGGAGCCAGTGGTGTGATTCATCTGCAAAAAAACTAAATTAAATGTAAGGCTGCATCAAAGGAAGAATAGATTTTTAAGAAAAATTCAGAGAAGAACAACAAGAATTATTGAGAAATTAGAAGCTGAGTCCACATAGCTAGGAAATGAAAAGTATAGCTGCTAACAGGATCACAGTTGGAAAAAATACACTTGATGGTGGTGAAAATTCATTTTATTTTTCTATACCTTAATTCCCAAAATATTATAACAACAACTGATCATTCTTGCTTGCTAACTATGGAGAATCAAGTTGTTTTGGAAGTAAATTGGGGTTAGGTATGATATCCACTAACACTGTTCAAACATCAGAAACAATGGAAAGTGTACTGTATTAGGGCATATCAAATTTTTCAACTTTCAATTTCCAAACATTAGGGGTGCTCAAAAGCTGTGACATGTCTTGGGGATTGTAAAGATATTTTGATATAATTTAAATGTGCTTGGTAAGTAACTACATAAATATCATTTTGTTTGTTTCATTTGTATGACCTAGACAGAAGAAAACCCATGTAAACATGCATCACTAGAAAAGTCCAGGGTAAGATTATAACCATACCAGAGCTCCAGAAAGCTATGAATACCAATATAAATTCAGAAAGTAGGAACATGGAAAGCACAAATGACACTCAAAAGAGATTTTACTGCGCCATTTATAACACATTTGGAAGAACCAATCCAGGCTAAATTGAATGATGGCCAGAGAGATCAGAGGATATTATGAAGCTTAAGGAAAATTTTCATTTATGATGCCACATATCCTGTTTAATTCACTGGATTGAATAAAAAAAATCAGGAGGAGTTTGGTAACACCTTTTCTGATTAACAAATTTTATTAACCTTTTATGAGTTGCAGCTCATTTGATCAGAAATTTAATGTTATTAAAATATATATGCTCCTGACCCTGGGGTGCTACATGTGCTAAGGGTCCTGCCTCCTGGCTATATTAACGGGCCAAATATGTTGTTTTTGTATAAACTCAGACTTAGACATTTTAATGTTCTTTTACTGTTTTTATTGTTTTAAAATGTTTCTTTTTTAATTTTTAATTGTAATACATGTTTTGAATTGTCAGCTGCCCAGAGTTTGCTGAAAAAGAAAGAAAGAAAGAAAGAAAGAAGGAAAGAAAGAAAGAAAGAAAGAAAGAAAGAAAGAAAGAAGGAAAGAAAGAAAGAAAGAAAGAAAGAAAGAAAGAAAGAAAGAAAGAAAGAAAGAAAGAAAGAAAGAAAGAAAGAAAGAATTGTTCTACGCTTATGTGGAAATACTATCCATAAATACTATCCACTATTAACTAGTTCGACAGAACTAAAGTAATTATAGAAAAGGCTATAGGGGTAGAAAAAGAGTAAAGGAGAGGGAGAAAAAAAATGTAATATTTCGGAGAAAAACAATTATTAGTATTTAATGTCTCTAATGCTTTGGGGATCAGGCTATTTCATAAGGATTGGGGTTAAGGGATCCATTTTATTTCCTCAGGAAGGTGCTTCATTGCTTTTTTATGTTGATCAATGGTCTAAAACCATAACTCTGATATTTGATTTATTTTTAAATGAGACTATAGAAGTGCCTATTCCCCCCACCCTCTTTTATATTTCCAGAATTCTTATGGTCTGGCCCATGTACATTTTGGGCATTGCATTACTGTATTTATACTACTGTATGTAGTAAAATCTTATCAATAATAACTGTAATCCATCTCCAAGATTAATAAAACAAGTAGTTTTGCGTGCTTGTTTACTACAGGCCCAATAACAAGAAGAAATTGGTTATATTGATAGAAGGTCCTATGATGGCTCTGCTCAATTATGAATTATTTTTAACATCAGAATCACTTCTAGCATGTATATCCTTAATATTCGTGGTTATCCTTTATGCAAAACCTGTGTTTCACATCCTGCTGTTTATAGGTAATCTCCCAAATTTTTTCAATGCATCTGTTGGTAAACAAATGCATGTCATGACATAAATCAGTTTTTATGGATAGTATTGACTATTGTCATGATTGAAGTAAATGACATTAAAGACAAATGAGGCTTAAAAAATGAAGGGTAAGGAAAAAGAAGGCTCAAAAATATAAAATTAAAGCATTGAGATTATACTTGCTTTAAGATCTGAAAAGTACTTGTGATACTTGTAGAAGCAAGGGTATACTTTCCAGTCAATTTTATTAGCAAATATTTACTGTGCAAATTACATTTTTAAACCATCAACAGAAAAATCTCCTGTGCTGCTGAGTTTCCAAGAACATTGTAGTTTCTACTGATGGGAATTGATAACTCAGAGGGACAACTGTGATACAATACATTGACTCTGAAGCAGCTGCTTGGAATTTACTTTTCAGTAAAGTGAATTTCATTACATGACTGAAACTTTTTAATGTGAAGTATGTATTGTCTTACTACTCTAATTCCTAGTATATAGGTTCCTTGAATAAAAAGATTGCTGTAACAAGTGAGAGTATTATGGTCTACTATTAATCAATGTCATTATAATAGCTTAGCAGCAACAGCAAACACTTCCAAATATGTGAAAATAAATCAAGGTTGCTATCTCCTTTCCTCTGTTGATATATCTTTTTTTGTCTTTAACAATGCCACAAATGTAGGAAATATATCAAGGACCACGATTGTTATCATTATAGTAACACGAAAGAAAATTGTATTCACCTATTGCTCACTACTATGACACTTTTTTCACAGGAAATGTTGAGCATCATATACAGGATCTTACAGTAGATAGCAACAATACAAACTGACTTGAGCTTTTTACTATCTACCATCTACCATGAAGCTATTGCCTTCCATAATAGAACCTTCTCTTATTGTCCAGCAAAGTGAGACCACTAGGCATTCTAATTTCAGTTGCAAATAACAGAGATAAAAATTAATGGGAAAAAGTATCAGATTACTTGTGAGGAAGAGTGTACTAAAGGTAGTCCTCAGCTTACGACCACAATTGAGCTCAAAATTTCTGTTGCTAAGTGAGGCAATTGTTAAGTGAATTTTGCTCCATGAAACAATATTTCTTTCCACAGTTGTTAAGTGAATCACTGCAATAGTTAAGTTAGTAACATGGTTGTTAAATGAATCTGGATTCTCCATTGACTTTACTTGTCAGAAGGTTGCAAAAGGTGATCACGTGACCTTAGGATATGCAACTGTCATAAGTACGAGTCAGTTGCCAAGTGTATGAATTTTGATCACTTGACTGTGAGGATGCTACAACGGTTGTAAGTGTGAAAAACGGTCTTAGCTCCCTTTTTTCAGTGCCATCTTCAGTCACTAAATGAACTGTTATAAGAATTATAGATAAGTAGTATCTAAAAAAAGTTAAAATCATAATAAAGGCAGGATGTACAAATGTACATACATACACACCTAAATCCATAAGCAACTGGTACTTCAAACTCGATTTTTATAAATTCATCAACTATGTAGTAGTTGAAATTAATCCATGTATCGATACAATTATATGTCTTCTCTTTCATTGTACTTTTATTATTTCTAACTGTATTGTATTTTACTGAAATTATAGTCTTTTATTAAGATCACTTATGATATCTCTCCAAAATCTTTTATTTTTTACCACCAACTACATGCAAATATACCACTGCATTCACACCTCTTTTTTCATGTACTATATTCACTGGAATACAGTTTTGTCATTTTCACTGTGATAAAATTGAGAAGCTTCTTAAAACAACATCAACAATTATTAAAATCAATATCTAACAAGTTTTATTTTACTTTCTGTTTTCAGTCATTATATATGTATGTGTTTATATGTACAGTATTCTGTATTTGATATATAATATTCCTTAGTTCGGGAATACATTTGCAGAAATTTACCTTTATCTGCCTTAAATGTTTTAAAAGATTTAGTTCAGATTCTTAAATGATATTGTAGGTGAACTATGGAACTACATATCTTCTGAAACATATAACTGTTGGAGTATTTTACACTCACAGACATAAATACACACATATTAATTATCTGAAAATGGGATGTGGAAAAAATATACATATATGCAAAAAATATTAATTTAGCATTATTTTTTTAGGTTTGCATCTAACTAAACATAATTAGAATTGATCTCAGTTCAGAAACCAACTCAGGATTTTAGTGTCACGTTATAATTTAGGACTATGTTTCATGTAGGAAATACCCTTATAACGGGGAGAGGACGAATTTCTTTAGAAAACAGAGATCATATGTTTGTGGAAGGCGGATAGTTTGGGGAGGAGAATGAAAACTGGTTGGAGAAAGGGAACATATAATGTATCCTAGTGAACCTTCCTTAGGTGATTATAACAGCTATTATAGTAGAAGGTCCTCCTAGGCTTAAATCCTGGTAAATCCCACTCCCTGCCCCAAAAACCCCTACTGTCTCACAGTGAAAACAATAGTTCAGCTGGATGAATGAAATGCTCTCTTGCAATTTAAGGCAAACTCCTGAGAAGCTTTAAGAAGTCAGCCATTGTAGACGTTGTTAGCCTTTCAAGGTAGTCCAGATAAGAAACACCACAATGAATACTGTATCTGTTGTAAGGTTATATCAACAGAATCTTGCAAGTCTGAAAGTGTTACTCCCCTCCTCTCCTTTTACTCTCTGGAAAAATAGGTAGGGTCCATTCTGAAATGCTTCTCATGCCTTCCCCTTCTGTGGACTGAGATATCTTTTACATGTTGCTTGTCCAGTCTGCCTCTCTTCCTCCTGTCTCCCCAAATCATTCCTATGTACCATCTCAAATGAGGCCAATGACCATTGTATCGTCTGCAAAGTTCAGAACTTTAACAGAGAATTCCCTTGAGGTTCAGTCATTGGTATAGAGATAAAAGCAACAGAGAGAGAGCACTCAGCCCTAGAGTGGGAGTGATGCCTGTTGCCTTGAAAAAAAATTCCCTATATTACATTCAGCTGTCTTGCTTTGCTCAGCTATGGAAGATGTATCAGTTGCAGTCCTTCTTGGAGAAGAAAGCCTTAGTGATATCAACTCATGCTCTTATCACCACCTCCATTTATATACTACAGCAGTTCATGTCCATGAAGCTTTGAAGAGTATTCAGAAGTTGCAGTTGATGCAAAATGCAGCTGCCTATCAGCTGACGGTAGGAATTGGTACTGTAGCCAAGTACATACATAACAAAGAATAATTACAAGGGCAATTATATACAGCATCATCAGCTTAGCCCCCCAAAAAGTAGGAGATGAGAAAGAAACTCAAGATTTCCCTATCTTGATTCTCTTTATCATAAAAGAGGGGAGAGAAAGAGAGAGATAAACTTTGCCAGGCTTTCACATTTCTGTGATTTTACCCTGCAACAATAAAGTAGAGCTCCAGGAAAATATCCATACATTGTTGTTAGTTGCGAAGTCATGTCTGACCCATTGTGATCCCATGGACAATGTTCCTCCAAGCCTTCCTGTCCTCTACCATCCCCTGGAGTCCATTTAAGCTCACGCCAACTGCTTCAGTGGCTCCACCCAGCCACCTCATTCTCTGCTGTCCCTTTCTTCTTTTGGCCTCAATCCAACCATGCAGTTAATTCTACATGACTATGAAAAACACCAGTTAGTTCAAACTTAGAAGTTCCCATATGGCTGGGACCCCACGTACCTACAGGACTGCCAGTTTGTCCTTCCTACATTGGTTTGCCCATAAAAAATTTGTGGGAAAAGATGCTTTCAATCACAGACCCTAGGCCCTGGAATAATGTCACCTGGGGAATCCATGTGGTACCCTGCCTCTTAATATTTAAGAATGTGAAGCTGTTCAGGACAGCTTTTCCCAGTTAGATTTTATCATTGGGAGATACCAAAGTCAGTATAATTCTGGTAATTGAAGATATTGATGTAATTTTTATTTATTTGTTTGTTTATTTGTTTATTTATTTGTATTCCAACTTTAATATTTTTGCACATAACTAAAGACGGCAGATATATCCAACACACCTTCTTTTTCCTGGTTTCCCTTGAATAACAACCCTGTGAGTTGGGTTGGGCTGAGAGTGACTAGTCCAAAGTCACACTGTCGGTTTTCATACCTAAGGTGGGACTTGAACTCACAGTCTCCCGCTTTCTAGCCTGGTGCCTTAACCATTAGGCCAGACTGGCTCTTTTATGATACATTTTTTTGTAGTCTGATAGAAATGTGGTAGTGTAAATATAACTAACTCTTCACATTCTCAAAGGCCAAATTAACCGGGAATTCTAGAGTTAAAGTTCCAACATATCTGTTGGCACATCAAGTTGTGGAAGGCTGGTCTGGAGGAAATTTATAGGAAATTAAAGAATTGGGTGTGGCTTCACTCTGTTTTTCTCTTACTAGTTTAAAATATAACGTAGCAGTATCTAATACTAATCAGGGCTCTGACTTTTTTCTTCTATCCTCTTTCTGTTGCTGTTAACTCTGCTGTCAAGCTTAGCAACTTATCACACTAAAAATAGTTTCTTATCTTGCTTTCATGGAAAATGAAAGCTAGATGGAGTCTTTACCAGGCTTAGCTTCAGATCTTTGATGGCTGCATTTGTAATTATTTCATTTTAATGACTTAACTATCTTAAGTGCATTTGAGAACAGGGTTGAGTATATTGATTTCTTGCTCTTTTGTCTTTCATCAGATCAGCAATTATTCATAACTGAAAATGTGGTTTAGTATAAACAAGCTTCAGGAAAGAACAGTAACATAGAGCTTTTCATCCATATTGCAATAACTGTCATTTTATAAGCAGGACTAGAAGCCCTAAAATGAACCTACTAAAATTCTAAACTATATAGCAACCACCTTTTTTTTTATTAAAGGGAGTATTTTTACTAGATTTTTTCTAGATCACGTTTCTTCCGGATGCAAATAAAGAAAATCTTTGTTTGTCATAACCTGCTACAGGTATCACAGTTATCACCACTGCTGCAGGAGCCACGCAATTATTTGTTTTTTATTAACAGAATTTCTAATGCACCCTAATACCAAATGCCTCAGGGTGACGAACAGCAAACAACAAATTCCAGTAAAACAGCCTAACTAATAAAAAACCTCAATACATTCATAAAATACCTATAATGGCATCCCCAAAAAACTTGGATCAGAGGCACAATGGAACAAGACTTTTTCTGCTTGCTTCTGCAATGCACATATCTCTGAGAGAAGGCAGTTCCGCAAAGCTGGGACTATTACCAGGAAAACATGTTACCCTTTGTAGATGTAAGATGAGGGAACTCTCAGAAGACGTGGGGTAAATAATTGGACCAGATTCTGTTCTGGGAACACATTGCCAGGGTGGTGCAATGGTTAGAATGCAGTATTGCAGGCTATTTCTGCTGACTGCCAGCTGACTGCAGTTTGGCAGTTTGAGTCTCACCAGGCTCAAGGTTGACTCAGCCTTCCATCTTTCGGAGATCGGTAAAATGAGGACCCAGATTATTGGGGGACAATATGCTGACTCTGTAAACTGCTTAGAGAGGCACTGTGAAGCGGTATATAAATCTAAGTGCTATTGCTATTGCTAATCTGGCGCTTCACAGCGCAGGATTTTAAAGACCAGCACTTTGAAGCCTATTGGTAACCATCAAAGTAGCTTTAAATAAGGTCCTTATTCTGCACTGGCAGGATTGTCCTAACAGCAGTCTTGCCACTGCAATTCGTACCATTGCAGCTTCTGGATCTTCTGCAACAGGAGCCCCACAAAGAGTATGATGCAGTACTTCAGTCAAATGGGGATCAAGATATGTGTTAACAAACTTAACAACTTAAGGGAAACCTGGTCCCAGTAGTGTTGTATCTTGTGCATCAGTCAAAGCTTCTATTGAAGCAGGAGCAAATAGTCCAGAAGGACATCTGAATCACAAATCATCTCCTTTAGAGGAAATGTGACTCTTTGCAGAATAACTATCAGGACCGACATTGACAAGGTGCTCCGTTGTTGATGAACAGCAGTGTCATTGATGAATAGCAACTCTCTCTGGGAGGGATTTAATCTCAGCTTATTTTCCCTCATCTAGATACCCATGGCTTCCAAGCAGAGATTCAGCATTCAACTCAGTTTGAGATTGCAAAATAGAAAGTCATCAGCGTATTGATGATGCCTCACCTTGTACCTCTGGATGACCTCTCCTAGTGGTTTCATATACATATATTTGTGCTGGCATGCCTGGCTGCCTGGAAACAAATTAGCAAGTTATAAATCTGTCACAAGCCAGAGGTAAGCAAGACTTTATTGCATTTAGCTAGAGGAAAACAGCCTTTTAAAAAATCCTTTTTGAGGATAGTCTCACTGAGCATGCCGATGTTGAGAAGGTGTGATCAAAGCTAACTTCACTGCTAAGGAGATTAGAGAAAAGGGGTCTGTCTCCTTTCCAGAGAAGGCTTCCATGGTCAAATAGGCAACATATCAGATGAAGAAGCAGGAGATGAGTAAAAGAAACATTGCAATGCAGGTTATTCATAAGCAGGAAATGCATTTTTGATAAGTTGTTTTCAGCATTGCCTAAGTGAGTGAATGTAATAAAAAAAAGTCACCATGAGCTTCCACCCTGTGCATAGCAGCTGCAAAATCTACTTTTCTGTTTGCACTAGCTTCTTGGATCTGCAAAGTTCAACTTTCTGATCCTGCATCTTCATTAAGCATCTTAGGCTATGACTAAGTGGTTGAACCTCTGAGTCTAAGCTACTGTCAGTGGTGCAGGTGAAAAGATCAGTTCTGTAAACTTCTTAGATCTATCAAAATTACCGTCTCGTTTTGTTGTAGAACAGAACTGTCAAACTCGCGGCCTGTGGGCCGGATGCGTCACACGCTGGCCATGCCCGTGCCCAGTTTAATGAAGGGAAAAAAAAGTCATGATATGTCACATGACGCCACCGTGACTACGTGAGTTTGACACCCCTGTTGTAGGGCTTCTCTTACCGGATACCTCTGACTCTACTTTCTCCCAGTCCTCCTCATTGGAAGACATTCCCTCTAGCAGGCTTATAGCCTCACAGATGTTAAATTTCATATACATATCCTAGCACCAATCCTTGAGAAATCCGCATGGGAAAACCCAAAAGCTGTAGTATTTCTTCCACATCACTGTAGTGTTCCTTCCACATCACCACTGACTAGAACCTCCCACTTCGATAAGAGGGGAACCTTTTGACAGTACCCCCAACCTACTATTATTCCCCACAGCCCGGAAGATAGATTGATTACAGAAACATCACCAAGAGGTCTTACTGCCCAAGAACTAAAAAAATCAGGCTGCAATCAAGCCACGATGGAGTGTGGAGCTGATCAAGTAGCAATCACACAGCAGCTCTTTCAACAACTCCAAAGACAGGTTCTTAATTACAAGTAATGCTAAGCAACAATGCCTGGTTAATCTCAGGTTTTGCTCTAGGAATGATCTAAAAACATTACAGGGCTGAAGGAATCCCACAGACTCGTGTTTATCCCACACTCCATCCCTGGGACCAAGAGAATCCCCAAGAAGGTTGCTAGAACTGTTCTGTTTTCTGTTTCTGTCACCACATGAAAAACAGGCAAAATGGTGAAGAGTGGATTCCCAAATTGGGTTTGAGGATCAGGACTCATAAATCTCTTTGGAAAACTAAATAAAAGTTTCTGTTTGCCTTCTCTTTCAGTGGTTGAGAGAAACTGACTGTTGCCATTGGCAGGATTTCTGTTCTAATGTAATATTGAGAAACCTGACCCCGGGCTTGTATCTTTTCCTTAGAACTCTTCCACTTTAGCTCCTATCCTTCATCTCCAGCACTAGGCAGCAGGAAACCTCTTTTGAAGGTTTAGATTCTAGATTCATTTATGACTGTTTCTACCCACCAGCTCCAAATAGAAACTGCTATCCTAGAAGTTGTTCTTTATTACATTTGCAGAACAAAGACTGGAAAAAAGTAGCTAGCAGAGCTAATTAAGTCCTATTTTGAACGGATGTGGCATTTGTTTCAACTTCTGCAGTGGTAGGCATGTCAGTGTAGAGGAGGTGTGATGAAAGCTTGCCTCACTGCTAAGGAGATTAGAGAAAAAGAGACTGTCCCCTTTGCAGGAAAACCTCATGTTTTGGGTCAGCTTTGATTGGTATAAATGAAAACACAGCAACTGCAGTTATGACCACAAACAATTCTGCTAGTAATGCATATAAAATCTCAACTTGTTCAATCAACACCAATTAAATTTTATCAATACATTTGATAAAGTCAGGCTGCAAATGAAAGAGATCACAAAAATCATTTAAAGCAAATTTTACGTTACAAACACTGACAGTCTCAGTGTTTAGGGTGACGTTGTAATAATGTTTTTTTTGAATGGTCGGAGTCAAGGCTTTTACCCCATTTATTAGTTTTGGAATATATAGATTCTCCTTCCACAGTTTCGTAGATGTGGTAAGGTTTTAACCCAGTTCCCAGTTTTTCTTCACTTTCTTGTCAAAAATAATTTTCTCATTAAATTTGATGACAGATTCTTAGGTTTTTCCATGTCTTCTCTGAATCAAGACTTTGTAATGTAAATGAAAATTAGTCCATACTGAAAGAATAGAGACCATTTTGAGCATTACACATTTGAATAGGCAGGGTTTTTTTTTATGGAAACTTGCTGTTTGTGCTAGCCATGCTGAAAAGAGGAACCAATTAGCCACACAGTAGAATGTCTGTTCTCCTGCCAGCTAATTTCTTCTATGTGCTGACTTTTTCATGGCTGTATTTCCAGCTGGGTTCCCCAGCTCACATAATCAGAAATAGCCACAAGGGAGAAAATGTGTGTGACATGGCAATTGTGATTGGTACCTTAGCTGGAGAGCCATGTGTTGCCGTCGTGACTCATCTCTGACTACAGTACAGGTCAGCTTGGACAGTTTCTTAGTGGCAAGAGGAAAGACAGAGCCAATTCCTGCAAATGTACAGTACTGTAAGGGACAATAAAGGAAATGCTGGGAAGCTGGCTTCTAGATATACTGTATATCAATCCTCAAACACACACACACACAGAGAGAGAGAGAGAGAGAGAGAGAGAGAGAGAGAGAGAGAGAGAGAGAGAGAGAGAGAG
>JANHFL010003797.1:48112-63306 GCA_032468155.1 Oxyrhabdium leporinum | reverse complement strand
GAGAGAGAGAGAGAGAGAGAGAGAGAGAGAGAGAGAGAGAGAGAGAGAGAAGGAGTCATACAAGTGTTAGGGTGTGGTGTCCCTGAAGCTCTAATACAGCCTCAAGACTCTTTTCCATGGGCCTCATAGGTTCCTCTCAAACCAAAATAACCTATCCTTAATCCAGGAAAAATATAAAGCCCTGCTACAATCTATCTTGTAGATCAATTTCTCCCAATTTGTATAGTTGCTCTTCCCACTATTCCTTGCTCATTTTTATGCTTGTTCAATTATGTTTAATTGATTAAAAAATCAAATATATATAGCAGTATTAAAGGATCAACATAATTTCAGAACTGGTAGGCATGGAATTTTAAAGGGGGGAAAATGATTTTTTTAAAAAGCAGTAGAACAACTCCAAAAACATTGCCTTATTGTTTGGAAATTGTCTTCCTTGCCCTTGTGCTGAAAAAGACTGTAATTTGAGTGTTGACAGACAATTCATTACTACAAATTGGATATAGATTTCTCTTTCCAATACTGTATAATAATTCTATCAGCCAAGCCCCATGCTCCCCAGATGTATAATTCTTTATATGTTAGTATATTGCAAATACTCCATAGCCAAGAAAAAAACATGTGCATCTTTAACCCAGAACAATTGATTCAGAGACATCTTAACAATAATGTCTCAGACTAAAATGCAGCAATAACAGGATAAGACCATACTATAATAATTAATGCTCCAACTCCAATGGCAGAACAGCTGTAACCAACCATAACTGAACATTATTTGAGGTGGCCATATGTATTGAGATGAAATGAAAACCAATTTCATGATTTTAATGCAATCCTCTATTGGTAAGCTATGATAGGAGATTCAACCTTGTTATTCTAAAAGTCACATAAATAACTAATAACTAGTCTACCAATAAAGGAGCCACAGTGAATTCTTCCAGAATTTTTAATCATTGTGTAGTTCAAATGCAGTGATCATCTATTTGGACAATAAAAAAAGGTATGGAAGCATATTTTTTTTTACATTGATGCATAGTTCCATGCCTTAGTTTTCCTTTCTTCTAACAGTGTTTTTCAACCTTGGGAACTACAAGATGTGTGGACTTCATCTGCCAGAATTCCCCAGACAGCATGCTATCTGTGGAATTCTGGGATTTGAAGTCCATGCATCTTAAACTTTTCAAAGTTAAGAAATATTGTTGTAAAGTGGAAATTACATGAAATTTCCAATAAAAAGCATAAAGTTATCATTGGCACCTGTTATCATTGACAAAGCTGACTTATTATACCTTGCTGGAATATCAGGGTCAGTAATGTTAACAGAAAAATAGCTGGCAGAAAAAGAATTTAAGCTTTAAAATTTGTTTCATCTTCCAGAATGGTGCAGAATTGCTGTCAAATATGAAAGAGTGACTTGACCCAATTATTTTATCTCCAATAGATGTTAGAAAAAAGAATTATCTATTTTGGCAATCAGCACTGGAGAAATAACACCAGTGGTAAATCATCTTATACCAGTTTTTATAAGTGTAATATTTATGTTGATGTTAATATTTTTTTGTATTCATATTGCCCTTGTTACCTGTCAACTTTGCTGTTTAAATTGAGCATCCATTTAATCACATAGCATTAACTTGTTTGGTTGCTGAATCATATTTCCATAACAACATAATCTCCAGCAAACATTCTCAGTTTTGCACTACAATCTTTTTTATCTAAATCCAGTCAGGTTTCTGAGTATTTTGCCCTGTTTTTGAGATTCCTTTTGATCTATATTTATTGTTTGAGATACTGAAACCAGTAAAGTGATTCTGACATTCCAAATAAAGCATCCTGAAAGGGATTGTCTTTGTTTTATTAAAAATTAGATCTTGCAGTCTATACAAAATATTATTTCATATTTTATCAAATTATTTTGTATATTCACCTTTGTGAAATTAAATATTTAATACTGAAGCAAAGGGTGGTATATCTAGGCCGATTCATTTTCTATTTTTTATTCATCTTGGAATGAGATCCATCCTAATAACATTTATCTTACTCAAATACTCAAAGGAATTTTAGCCCATATATCTAGATCTTCTTTTATTTGTCTCAAAACAGAATAAAAGTTCAAATCAACCAGTTGAGAAGAGTCTCTGAAGATTCTTGTAACAAGATAAACAAAGGAGTCTGAACATAACCTAAAAATCTAATCCTTATATTTTCAAGATTTCAGGAGTGTTTAATTTGAATTTTTTTAGACTCTGATATATTTTCTATGCTTTTCAATTGACTGTACCCCACTCTGCTTATATTGGCTCTGATCATAATAAATATTTGATTTTATATATTCAGTTTGTAGGGTAGCCAGACAGATTCCCGAAGTCATGTTCTAATGAAATAAATTTACAAATATTAATTCCTGGTCCCCATGTAGAACATGTAATTTCCATAGGAATCTGCATGGAGGTAGGAGGACAAGTTACAAAATAGGCACCATGACTTTATGTACTCTTGTCAGATATTGGGCATTTTGATTCCCACAATGGATGAATGGCTGAAAAAGGTGATGGAATTAGCAGAGATAGCTAAATTGACTGCTTTGATTAAGGAAAAAAAACCCAATTATTTTTGTTTCTACTTGGAAACCCCTCTTGGACTTTGTGCTTGAGGTGGACAAAAATGAAATTTTGATTTGGGGTTTTATCAATTAGACAGGTTTGTTGTTATAGAAATGGCTAGTTTATATTATTATGTAAAAGTAAAAAGTTGAAGTTTGATGCTAATATCTTATTTTACTGCACCAAAGCGAGTTGGAAATCAAAGCCTTTTCTTTCTTTTCGCCCCTTTCCCTACGCTTTCCCTTCCCTGCTCCCTCCCCTATTTTCCTACTATTTTCTTTTGTATTTTATATTACAAACTAATTTAAAAAAGATGTTGGGATGCAAGCACATAAAGACAGAGTTTGCAATGTAACATCATGATGCATGTGTTACCAATTTCTTAATGTAGTTAGCTGTAGATTCATTAGCATATAATAACATTTTATCCCCCTCCCCTGTTGATTGTTCTTTGAATATTTAATTATACAGGCAAAAAGTTCAAAGGCCAAATGAAAAAGTAAAAGAGAAAGATAACATCTTTGGTGTGTACCCTGACATAACCTTAACCAAGGAGAAGGCGTGCTATTAATAATCTATTATCATTTGGGAATTGAATAGATCATATCAATTCAAAATATAAAAGTTTGGGAAAACTCTAAAGAAATTAAAACTTACTTCAAAAATGCCAAGGAACTATATCAAAGACATTCTCATCTTCCAAGAAATTGTAGCTGTTTGGCCTTGTTTATTTTGGGTTAAACCAAGAACAACAATTAAAAATTTGATATTGTCAGAATCTTGACTGCTCTGTATAAGTCTAGCCTGTAGTGATACACTATGGTTGGAAAAATACCCTGTAATCTACAAGCCAAAGTAGCTGTTAAAATCTTAGCATCCACATCAAGAAAAAGTATCTATAGTTAGCACAGTGAGTAACATTCCTGGCAACTTGAGAAATACATGCAATATTTGCCTCGTTAAAATTAAAAGGCAGAAATTTGTTTGCAAAGGCGTCACTGTAAATCTGTACTCAAGCAGAAGAAAAAACTGAAAATACTTTTAGTACCAATCATCTGGAAAAGTACCAAGATCAAAAGTTTTCCACAGTTTAATGGATTTCATTGTACTGGCAATGTCTTAAAGCAAAAGATGTGAAGTCTTTGGTTCCTCTCAGCAGTTCTAGCAACCAAGAAGTTGCCTATCCCTTCACTCAATTACATTACGGTATTTTTAACCATATTTGATTGGATGTAGTAAAAAAATGATGTTTCACGCATTATGCAGAACCAGACATCACAATTTAAGAACCATAGTTGTTATGTATACACAATCCAGAGCTGGAGACACCCTATTAGTGCTCTTACGCTTGGATTTCGCACACGGTGAGAGGACTAGGAGCATGGCTATCCAACACATGCTCCAGTTATGTGCTTGGATAGCTCAATTCCTGGCTTATTTCAGAAAACAATTAAACACATGCCCATTTACTTAGGTATTTATAAATAATAACCTATGTCGGGACCAGAACAATTTTTATAGAACTACTGTGTTTTTAAACAGCATTTTGATTTTAATTTAAGTCTCCAAATCCTTTTCCTGAAAATTTTGTCCAGTCTTATGGCAGGAAAATTGTACAGTATGGCAATCAATAAATAAAACAGATCTTCATGAAAACCTTTTATGGCAATTTGGAAACCCATAAATCTCTTCTCAGAGTCTTCATATTGATTTCAGTTTAACCCTAATCTTAAAGCCTGTTATTTCTTCCTCCCCAGATAAACAAACAGATAAATCAGGACTTAAGGTTGCTGTATTTCAGGAGATTGAGCACAGATGGCAGCAACTGTCATTTACTGAAGATTCAGCCAAATCCAGTTACTATTTGTCCATCATCCCCAGCCTTGTCTGTCTGTCTCTCTTTCTATTGGAGAAGAACTCCTTGTCTGGAGTGGAAAGAAGGCAGAATTCTTTTCTTCATTACACGTTCCCTGACTTTTAGTCATTAAAATATAACCTTATTCTAACAAAGTAAACTTCAGAGAGCAGGCATAAACAACCCACTGAAATGATATTATCCACAAGGTCAAAGCGAGGTAAAGAAAAACAGTTGCTTCAGCTGTCATTAGAACAGTATGTTCTATCTTTTCTTCTCATTTCATTCCTTGTCCTGTTTTCAGTTTCAACAGAATTAGTCTACCTGTTCTTGCATATATTTGTAAACTCCTGTTTACTATTTACTGTATTTATTTTCTGAGAGCCTTCTCCAGCCTTGTAACATCTCCATTATCATTTACGGATATAGGCCTAGTGCCAGTGATTCTCTACCTCTGTCTCCCTGCTATAGTTTAAAGCCCTCATCGTGAGGTTGCTATACACGTTTTCCTCTCCCCTTTTCAGAAATGGCCCACAATTGCTTGTGAGCTTCTTATATTGGTAACAGCAGTCAACAAATCCAAATCATTCTTCACTTGGCAGCCAGATATTCATGCTGCTTTGCCTTATCCCTTAAAAAGAGATAGTTGTACTTTCACTTCCTTCACCATCTTACCCAAGGCTTTACGGGTGGTTGTAATCTAAATATTAGTCCTTTTTCTAGAGGTGTCATTTTCTCCAAATATATTAGCAGGACTGGTTGCCAATCAGTCATTCTGATGAGCCTTGGTAATCTTTGGGGAGCATGCATTGGGGTGGGGGAAAGAGATAAGTGGCAATCAAAATATATTTAAAAAGTGCATCAAGATACAATATAGCTTGGTGCAAGGACATCACATGCCACAACTAGGTGAAGGGGGAAGAGCTGGGCACTGAAGATTGACAATAGACAATCATAACACCTGCCATTGTAATGTCCATGCCCAGGTTCTGCTGAACTCCAGTGCTACAAATATGGCGCAAGACTTGAATGGGAGGGGGGGAAGGAACCACCTCTCTCCATTCATTTCTGCCCACCCAGTATCTTCTGGCAGAGTGGTAGCACTCAAGGTTCCTTCTCTTAAATGTGGTCATCTTACACCACCAAAGAAACATCCCTTCTCTGTCATCTCCTTCACCCTCTGGAACAGCATCCCCCCCAGAGTTATGGATGACACCCTTCCTCCTTGGGTTCTGAAAGCACTCAAGACCCAACTTTGATCTCAGGTCTGGGGTTAATATGTTGTGGGATCCCTGTTATGAATCTTCATTATTATGGTGGTTGTTTTAGTTCAGGCTGCCTTTGTTGCATGTTTTTTTTAAATGAACTTATTTCTTTTGGGCTCTGGAAGCTATCCTAAATCTATCAGGGGACAGTTACAACACATTTAAATAAATAATACATCACAAATGGTTGAGACGCATTTTGGCTGAACCAGAATGCTCACAATGTTATCCAGTTATAGGAAAGCAGGGCTAATTTAGATATGGCCCCAAAGATCAGTGTGGAATTGTCCAAGGATGGAACTGGCTGGTTAATCTTTGGCTCAACTGATTTGAATCCAGATTCAAGCAGATCAGGTAGGAAAATCTAGAAAAAAAGAGAGCAGGAAAAGCAGGGAGGCATTTATAAGGAGCTAAGAATATAGGAAATTTGAAAAGGCATACTGAGAGAATAGTTTTCAGAAAGGTGGGGGGAAAAGTAAACTTGAAAATAAGTGTGATAGGCAGTGAAACAAAGATGAGGAGACTCAATGGTTTTAATGCTCTATCAGAGCTTTGTGTAGACATGTCCCTCTTCACAGTTGCCCCATCTGCAGAACCTGTCGAATCACAGCTAACCATATTTTAGCCTAGGATATTATGCAAATTCAACCCAGTGTGATCAGTTTATGGTGGGAATAGCATACAAAGTTAGAAAAACAAGTAAATTGACTAAATCTTGGTTACCACAGTTGAGTGTGTCACAACAACTCAGCCACTATTATCACTTATCTTCTGGAGGCAGTGCATAAGTGGAAGGACAGAGTTAATAAAAATGTCCTTTTCATTCTTTCTGTTTAGTTCAGGTAGTTCCTTGGTGGTGTATCTCACTAATTCCCGTAGTAAATCTTGGCTCAAATCACCAGCTTTTAAAAACCATTATCACCATTATTATTACACTGAGTTGCCTTCAGAACCTCTTTGTTTCTAGAACCCCAATTACTGTTTTTAAGCCAAGCAATTTTTGTCTCAACAGGTTGAAACATCTCTGTAGGCAGGCACATGGAAAAGTACTGCGGGTCTATTTTCTTTTGGATCTTTGCGTTAATTTCTTTGGAAAAATACTTTTTTTTTTCCTGAGCAAGATCAGGAGCTACATGGGTGGCATGCTCTATGATCCCTATGAAGGGATACAATTGTTCAGGAATATTTCTTTTTAATTTGAGCTTAAGCTTTGTTTTTGTTCCATTTTGTAATCTTTTAACTGTAGAATAACAGCAAAAATCTAGATCTGGATTTTCTTTTTCTAAAATAACTTAAGTGCTTACTGCAGAGAAAATAACATGGGGTATCAGAGATAGTTAATTATTCCTATAGAGCAAAGATTTGGCTCTGTTTTGGCCTTGTGCTAGTCCTAAAACAGCTATTGAGGATGCCCCAATTCCCAGTTACCTTGGCAATAGTCTGTGTTGGAGATTGCGTAAACCTCAAGCTGACCTACAGTTAAACCTCAAGGAAAGCATTCTGTAGCTAGAGAAGAACAGCTTAATACTTGCCTTTATTCATGAACTAAGGAGCTCAAATTTCTCCAACACAGAACTGGAATCTCTAATTTTCCACGTTACCAGTTGCCCAAGTTATCTTCCAAAATGAAGACAAAAGTTTTCTAGCAGTGCCAGAGTGCAAGGCTCCATTTGAATGGGGGTGCATCTGGATATTCCTGCTTGCTTTCAATCCAGCACTCATGGGAATCAGATGTTCAGCATCACAATATTGCATATAAGGGCTCAGATACCAGTGGAAGCCATGCATCTTTGTTTGGAAACTCTTTAACCAGTCCCTACAATCTTGAATCAAGTCCATGAAGCCCAATAGTTAGGTTTAGACATAATGCTAAGCTAAGGGTTGACAGCATTTGATAGATTGGAGGCCACAACCTCCAATGAGTGTGTGTGTGTGTGTGTGTGTGTGTGTGTGTGTGTGTGTTGCTTTCTGGAAAATGAGAATAAAAGCAGGAGATTGCTCATTCCCAGCGTTAACATTACTCCCAAGTCTGCCAAGCTGACTAAAATCAGGCAGCCAAAATGTAGGCCATTTGCCACTAACAGTGCAAACCCAGGTTGTTGCAATATTGCCTTAATCCCAACCAAATCAAATCAGACTTTTATTATGATCATGGACCACCATAAGGAGGGTGAAGTATCATCAATTAAAAATTAGGAAAGATACATCAGAGTCTTAAAAAAATCATGATTAGCTAGACAATATAAACAAATATATGTATTTAAAAAATCAAGGGTCTAAAAGAATCTAAAAGAAGGGATAGGAGTGTTAGATGAGTGTAGGGGAGTGTAAAGGTTAGTATATGGAAGATTATATATGTGTGTGTGTACATACATAATGAAGAACTTATTTTTCTCCTTCCAATCTAATTCAACTTGCAGTCATGCTCAAGGCTAATGGAAAAATTGCAAACTGGGAAATTGGTTATAAAATTGCATTATTTCATTTTCATAATTCAGAGAGTTTATAAAAGAAAAAAATAATGACAAAAATTATACCGGGAAACCTATATTGAATTTCAGCATTTTTAGTTACATTTTTACTATTATTTACTTTTACTTACCTACACATATACAGAATTCCATTAGAATTCAGACTTCCTTTTAACATGCCAGATGAATGAAGACAAATGTACATAGGAAAAATGTGCAACAAAGTGATTATTTTTTTTAGTGCTGTGGTGGGGGTAATAAAATTAATGTTATTGTATGACTGGTAATGACTTGGTGGTCAGGAAATTGTTGGATAACATTTTTTCTGCTTCACTGGAAGGAATCTGAATGAGTACTAATTGGCTCATGATATTCTCTACCTTCTCTCTGTGTATCAAGATTGGTGGATGTGAAGGTAATCATGGGTTCCTTTTTAAAATGTTTCATTCATCCATCCATCCATCCATCCATCCATTCATTCGCATACCAGTATTTTTCAAACAACATTTAAAATATCCGTGGTAAATGAAGACTAATAATTGAAATAAAAATAAAGCAAATACATATCCCCACTGAATTAACACTTACATTTTGTCAATACTATAATATTATGTAGCCAGATAGCATCATCTCCATTTATAAACACTTCGCAAATGAACTTGGTCTGGAATAATTTTATGAAGGTAATCAAAGAGGGAGCAACAAGAATGTCATCTGGGCACTGTTCCAAAAATCAGATGCTGCCACAGACAAGCAGGGCTTCCAGATTCAGCCTTTTCACTTCTTAGAAGTGGAGCATTTCAATTTGCTTTTATTGAGATGACTCCATTGGTGAAAACACTTTTACCTGGAGTACATGGTGTTGAAAATGCTTATGTGCCAAGTCACATCAGACTATATAGGCCAAAAGCAGCACTTCACATTCTATTTGTAAGCCAATGCAGGGCCTGTAGCACAAATTCTGCAGGGCCTGTAGTGTAGTTCTGTTAATATGTGCCAGTTAGCACCATGAACTGGTATATTCTAAATCAGTGGTAACTACTACTGCGTCTTCTTTTTTAAATATCAACACATGAACAGTGTGGCATCTGGGTGTCATTCATTTTGATACAAATAATAATGACGTTAATAATATTTATCACATTAATCAAGCTTATATAATTTTAGTATTAATACACATATTTGTATTAATATATAATCCTTCATTATTTAGTTGTTTACTGTTTCAGTGTGCCATTCTAATGCCGATTGCAATATTATTTGAATATACATAGTAATACTCTCTTCCAACCTCTAATCTTCCCATCTAGTTATTACTTTTATTCTGTTATATTAAAATGTATACTAATATTCCCTCTATCTCTTATTTCTACCTCTATTCTAACTTTTAGACAGGACCAAATCAGTGCACCATTATATTAAAAGACCTTTCCTTACAATCCATCATCTCTTGTCTGTTTTAATGCTTCAATTCTTATTCGCTTTTTGGGTTGCCTCCCATACTTCTCTCTTGAATCTTTGTCTCTATCGACCTCTACATCTTTACTATTCAGTCTACATATTTCTCCCATCTCTCCAATCTTCTACTGCCAAGCCTCTAGAATGTCTGTTCAAGCTCCTATCTCTCCTGTCTCCCTTTTGGAAGTATCATCCTACTTATCCCAATCCATTTTTAAATCTCTTAAAATACTTTTTCCTTGCTTTATTTCATCAGTCATTTTTATCTTTACTATCTTCTCCTTCTTGTCTTCTTGCTTTATTTTCTTGTTTGTCTGTTCTATCTTTTCCTCCATTCTTTCTGTTATCTCCTCCCTTTCCTGGACATAATGACCTTTATTCATTGTCCCTTGTTGAATGTTTTCTATTTTCCCATCTGTGCCATGCATTAGGTTCTTTATCTCTCTAGAGTTCTCTGTCATAATGTCCTTAATGTTTTGAAACGTCAATGCCATTTCTTCCAAAAATCCACTCATTTTCCCCTGATGGAACATCTCATCTTGTTTTAGTAAATCCCACTCTTGCTCAATAATCCAAAAACCATATGTTCAGGTCTAAAGTTGCTCCTCAGAGAGTACAGTAGTCATTGTTCTTCATATCCCACAGTTAATCAATCAATTCCATTTAAGTAGTCCAGAAAGCTTTCCAAGTCCACTTTATAAGTTTAGTCATATGTCTTAGCATTCAAAGGTTGCTTTAATTAGATCTCTTCCTTGGTCTCACAGATGAGCCTCTAATGGTCATAGAGGAGATAAATATAAAACAATAATTAACACTACAGCTCTCCAGAGAGATGTTGTTTATTTCTCTTATTAGAAATTTTCCCAGACTTGTAGGGGTATGTTGTATTTTCTATTTGACAATAGGTGGTGCCCTCAGCTTAGGTTTCAATGTCTCAATTCTGACTGGTCTTTAATCCAATTTTAATTTGATTTATAAAAAATAAAGTCAGTTATTTAAGTAAAAAGTTCCAGCATTTTAAACTGCCTTTCGAAAACAGTACCTACCCAGCTTAGAGATCAAATTTTAGAGATCCAATTTTTTATTTAAAAAAAAATGCTTTTCTCCCCTTGGTTCCTTTCTTTTGGGTCTGAGATTTTTCTCTGAATAATTGTTCACAGCTTTAGCAAATAGTTCTAAGAGTCTCTTTCCTGGATATTTTTTCCTTTTAGGGTTAACTTTTAGGTAGCGAAAGAATCATCTCACCCGGTTCTGATCACAGTTTATTTGCACCGCTCCTGCACTTTCTTTGTTGCCTCGGCTGTCCCAGCTTCGAAAGTAAGAGGAAAGGACCCTGGATCAAGCAGGAGAGCTGAAACTCCCACACAACCTGCAGGGCACCCTTCTTTCCTTCACCACCCCTACAGGGTGGCTTTAGCTCCTTTTGGAGCACTCCAATGGGGAAAACCTGGTGTGGGAGTGCGGAGATCCGCTCCTTGCATCCAATCTTGCCGCGATGTTAGCTGGAAGTCTTCAATCGGTGGTAACTTCTGAGTGGCTATGAAAGCAGCCTCCATGCACTGCAGTAGTTCAGCTGAAGAGTGATAAGGGCATGAGTTATATAAGAGTGGGAGGTGGAAATGGTGTTGGTGAATACAGGGTCACCTCTTTGGTTGGGTTTCCATAATATTGGATCACTGATTGACCAACCACGTTTTAGTGTAGCAGGTTATATGAACCCAACCACAACATTTGACGCTCATGCATAAAGCCATAACATTACATTAATTAAACAAGTTGTTGTAAGAACACAGCTTTCATCTATGAAAATTGTCATCAAAATTGTTTTAATTGGAATACATTAGGCCAGAACTGAATTTGCACTGGTCATAGCCTATAAGCTGAATAGTAATAATTTAATTTTATAAATTTTATACACATACACACCTATCTTTATAATCCAAATATGAATCTAACCTTTTTCACGTGAGAAAAATGTGTTTCTTCCTTTTTTTCTCTAAACTACATGAACAGTTTAAAAGTGTAATTACTCAAAAGACTTATTCTATTTATAAAGGATTCTATGTTAATTTGACAAAGCAGGTGCAAGACAGGAGCGGGAAAGAGATTTCTCACAGTTCTTTATCTACATCTTAAAAAACACCAAGAGTATATTTCTAGGGAAGAAAGCCATAAAAACGAGCATTATTAATATGGGAAGGCCATAATAAGGATATGTCTCTGTGATATACACAGCAGAGAGCCTTCTCCCCCCCCCCCATTTTTTATAATGAAAAGGTGTATGACAGAACTTTGCTAACCAGCATTCCCTCCTCTCATTTCAGAAAATTCTAGAATGAAAGAGTTGAAAGGATAGTAGCATCCAAACCCCTTCTCAGGGGAGAAACCCATCTCTTAACCGATTCATTTATTGTATTTGTGTCATAAATGACTCTATGCCAAGTTTGTGGCAGTGAAATAAGCCCTACTCTTTAAAAGATTATATTAGGAGATACTGAAGAACCATGTGTTGGATGTAAGTACAATTCTGAGTTACATAATTTATACTATTTTTTTATTTTTAATAGAAATTTAAAAGTGTAGTAAAATATACAAAACAAAGAACAAAGGTAGAAAATAAACCATAGAGAAACAAGAAAGAAATTAAAGAAAAAAGGAAAGAAAACATACAAGTGCCTTCAGCCTTTCTTTCTATCAAGTAATTATTATCTTAAACATTACCCCAACATCCCTGTGTCATTTTATTCCCCGAATCATGATTTTTTTCAGTTCATATAAGGGTTCTGGTCTTTCAAGATTGTCTGCCATTTTTTATCTCCCACCAAACTGATTAGCTTCACCATTTCTGCAAGTTCAGTTAATTTTATAATCCAGTTTTATAACCCACCATAGGCATTTCATTGCTTTTCTAACTTTTTGCATATAACAATCTTGCTGCAGTTACCTTATATAATATTCACATTTATTCTATTTTTCCTATTTTGAAATAAAGGCCAGCCATGGGGATGTAATCCTACATTAGAGGAAAAATCAGAACTCGTATAAGCTTGGCAAACTAATGCTGATAGTTTCAGAAACATACTACCTTTAAGGCCATCAAGTGATGGGCCATCTGTTAATTGAACAGGATGGGAGGAAAAAGTCTGGAATTTAAACCCATGAGATAAACATAAAATCCTTGACTTTGCACTGCAGCAGCCAATCTACTGTTGTGGGGCAAAATGTTGATTTAGCTCGGAGGCTGCATATTATGATACCACCCATCCAGCACAATTTGGTTCCATAAAGGGACACAAAGTCCCTACTATAATAATATTAGATTATTTGCAGACTTTTTAACATTTCAGTCTGAGAATCCTGAAACTGCTATATTGGCATTTTTACCATTAAATTTGAAAAAAAAAATGATATACTGGATCTCTTTTTACACAAAGTATTGTGTGAAGACAGCTTTTAAAAATGCCCTAATTTTGCCAGGTTCTATAGTGCCTATGTATATCAGTATGCATGAAATATAGATAATTGAATACTTACAGCAGTTCATTTATTGACTGTTCAAAGATACAACGGCACTGAAAAAAGTAACTTATGACCATTTTTCACACTTATAACCATTGCAGCTTCTCCATGGTCACATGATCAAAATTCAGATGCTTAGCAACTGGTTCATATTTATAAAGGTTGCAGGGTCCCGGGGTCACATGGAGACCTTCTGACAAGCAAAGTCAATGGTGAAGCCAGATTCACTTAACAACCATGTTACTAACTTAACAAATGAAATGATTCACTTAACAACCATGGCAAGAAAAGTCATAAAATGGGGCAAAACTCACTTAATGTTTCACTTAACAACATAAATTATGGGCTCAATTGTGGTCATAACTTGAGGACTACCTGTATTAAGAGCAGGGGAGATGGTACAGGCTAACATTTCAGCTAGTTATTTCTATGCCCTTACTTTCTATGCCCTTCTTTAGGGAAAACCTGATACATTGTTGTAATATCAGCATAATTTTATTTTCAAACAAGCCAGTTTGACCCATGAAACTTCAGTGAGAAGATGCTGTTGATTTTCCTAATCCACATTTCTATTTACAAAAAGTAATATATTAAAGTACAACTTGCTCAGGAAATGAGTATCAAGTAGTGATAAGATTTTAGCTTTGTGTAAGGTCAGTATTTTTTCAACTCAGGACGCTAAAACTTCTGTTGAAGATCACTAAACAGTAAAATACTTCTACAAACCTAAGATAAAGATAATGCAGCACAAAATAATCTGCTGTTGCAGTTGGATCAGGCTCAGAAAAAGCAGGTTGTTTGCTCATAGATTATAAGGAAAAGTAAAGGAAGCATTTTTTGAATACTTATGAAGAAGATTTGCATGGGTAAATCTTGTTTCTCTGCCTCTGGCCAATATTTGGAATCTGTAGGAACAGAAATGAAATATTTGATAGCAGTTTTGTTCACATGATACACTGACTGACAAACCAGCTAACCACATTTTACCCTAGCATCCTATGGGAATACAACCAGTGGTTATTTATACTTCAAGGTTCATATAAAATCAAAACACTGGGCTGATGAAACTGAGGTTAATTTATATATGAGTAAGCATGTCCTGCATACATAGCTAATACATTGTAATAGCAGTAGCTTTAATAATACAGTAATTTCTGAAATCTGCACTGCAATTTTCCATCTCAAGGTTATCAACCAGCAGTTTCAAGAACTTTTAAGAGAGAATATGAATAGTCTCTTTCTCTTCATTTCTTTGCATTACAGCTGATAAAACTACAAATGGTGCCTCATTTCATACTGGACTCCACTGACCTCCCCAAATCCTTTTCCCCTTAAGTTTCTTCTTGTCCATCCTATTTCTCTATAGACAAGCTTATATGTCTGCACATAAACTGATGTACATATGGTGCGAAATATGATAGAATTCTGAGCTGTTCTACTTCAGATGGAAGAGTGGTGGTAGGAAGGAAATGACAATCAACTGTCTAGGTCTCTTTCTTTTTGGCATGTAAACTTTGATTAATACCAAGGAAACAAACATTATATAGCAGTGGTTCTCAACCTGTGGTCTGTGGACTCCTGGGAGGCCGCAATGTCATCACAGGGGGTCTGTGAAGGCTTGAAGAGAAGTTTTGACTTAAATCTCAAGTTAAGTCTTGGGGGTCTGTGGCCATGATCTGTGGCCACAAAAGATAAAGGGGGTCCATGGTGAAGAAAAGATTGAGAACCACTGTTCTCCAGCACAACAACCCCCTTCTCCTAAACACTAAACACTGAAGCAATAGAGTAAAGGCTTCCAGCATTTTATTCTAGTACAGAATGAAACAGCCAGTAATCCAGTCACTTTTGAGATGGCTAACCAGCTGAATATTTAAAAGTGTTGTAATAGAAATTCTCAGTCATCCAAGTCATGGTTGTCCCAAAGGTGGTTTTTTCAAGCGGCAACTGGACTTTCTGGTTTTTCTTTGAAGATGTTTCACTTCTAATCCAAGAAGCTTAGTCAACTCTTCAAACAAACAAGCAAACA
>JANHFL010003796.1:86684-96876 GCA_032468155.1 Oxyrhabdium leporinum | reverse complement strand
AAGCCATGAAGGGCTTTAAAGGTGACAACCAGCACCTTGAATTGCACCTGGAAGCAAATCGGCAACCAATGCAGCTCTCACAGGAGAGGTGATACATGTGCACACCGGGGTCTGCACAAAAACCATGCGAGCTGCTGCATATTGCACCAACTGGAGCTTCCGGATGTTCTTTAAGGGCAGCCCCATGTACAGTGCATTGCAATAGTCAAGATGGGAAGTGACTAGGGTATGAGTGACTGTGAGTAGGGACAGTTGGTCCAGGAAAGGGTGTAACTGGCGCACAACCCACAGTTGCGCAAAGGCCCTCCTGGCCACAATCGCCACCTGCTCTTCAAGCAGGAGTCGTGAGTCTAGGAAAACCCTTAGATTTCACACAGGGTCTGTTTGGGGTAGTGCCACCCCATCCAAGACCAAAGGTGGCAATTCTTCCTGAGCCAACAAGTCCCAAACCCAGAGCCACTTGGTCTTGCAAAGGTTTCAACCTATTGCTCCCCATCCAACCCCTAACAGCCTCCAGGCACTGCAAAAGGGAGGACACAGCAACACTTAACTCACCATGGGCCGAGATATACAGCTAAGTATCATCAGCATATTGGTGATACCTGTCAGATCCCCAAAAGTGTATCTGCCATTCTTTCCAGGGGGACAGGAGGGACAATGCTTTTCTTGTAAATTTCCACTGCCTTGCACAGGGGGGAAAGGGCACTATAAATTCTATTAGCATAACTTTCGATTTCTTACACTTTCATTTCTTGCTTCTATTGCATTCCTGTGTGAGGCCCTCTGAAGGTCCTTATCTCCTCTTCGAAACAACCATTACTAAAGCATCTTTGCACCTGTGGATTGGCCAGTGGCCATCACAAGACTGGGGTGGGGTTTTGGTACCTTAAAACTCACTGTATCTTTTGTTAAACTTTAGAACTTGCTTTCACTTTGCTTCCTATCACTTCTACTCAATAAAAAGTATCCTGTTTGAAATTCAATGTTTCAAGAGTTCTACTTTCTTGAGCTGGAAGGCGAGGGGGGCCTGACGTAACCTCAGTCCATGGTGACAGATGATTTCACCCAGTGGCTTCATATAAATGTTGAACAGGAACGGAGAGAGTACCGAGCCCTGTGGAACCCTGTAAAGCAGTGAGCAAGGGCTGGATCTCTCCCCTCCTATCAACACTGACTGAGAGTAGCCGCAGAGGAAGGAAGTGAAACAGGACAGCACAAGGCCTCCCACTCCCATTTCCTGAAGCTGCCCCAGGAGAATCCCATGGTCAATGGTATTGAAAGCTGCCAAGAAGTCAAGTAGAGCAAGGATGGATGCACTACCCCCATCTCGCTCCTGCCAGAGATCATCCAGAAGTGCGACCAATGCTGTTTCTGTCCCAAATCCAGGCCTGAATCCAGACTGGTAGGAGTTGAGATAATCCGTTTCCTCTAGAAAACTCTGGAGCCACCACGCAACCACCTACTCAACAACCTTCCCCCAAAAGGGAAGATTAGAGACAGGTCAGAAATTATCCAACTGGGTGGAGTTCAGCAATGGCTTCTTAAGAAGAGGGTGGACCACAGCCTCTTTAAACTGCTGGGGCACCATCCCCTCCTGTAGGGAAGCATTATTTATACTGATACTAAGCCATTATTTTTGGCTACATCTTTTTACCATCCAAACGAGGCCACACTCCAAGTCTAGTTAAGGGAGCACAATTTAGTAACAATTATTTGTCTTGATATAATCCAAATCTCCACTATTAAAAAGAAACACAAGCTGTGCTTAGAGAATGACTGCAGCAATTAGCAAAACATGAATTAAGTTGGGAAAGGAAGAAGGTATTGGAAAGAAATTGGTGAGAAAGTGATCTCACTTGGCTTCTCTTTTCTTTAAGAGAGAGGGAAGAGAAAACACTATAGGCTTCCAAGATTTTATTACTATTTCAAAAAAGAAGAATTCCAGAATTTATTTTGGAGTCTGTTTCCTGACCTATCCTATCTCAAAGCTTTGCAGGGCTAACAATTAGTCACTAGGTTATGATTAGTTGTCTAGTTGTTTTCCAAAAAAGAATTGCCTTCTCTTACCCTATATTCAGGACATTTTTGTTTGTGCATGTATTGGGGTATGATGATTTTAAAATTTGTGTTTTTGTTTGTTAATCAGAATAGGTTAACCATTGCAAAAATTACAGGGATGAAGATTGTTAATGGGAGAAGTTAAAATCAAGTTTATTGATTAGAATGCACTTGCTGATGGGCTAGTTAATGTAGAAGGATATGGAGGTTAACCATGAAGAAGAAATGAAAGATCATTTCAGTAAATGTCAACTTTAGCCCTAGAAAGGATGAGAGAGTGAGAAAGAAAGATAATCCTGCCTTGATTCTGTATGATGTAAGAGGGGGCAGGGAAAAACTCTTGTTGTTTTAATTGTACAGCATTTAGGTGGAGTTGTACAAGTCCTATTATTGTTTGCTCCCTGATCAAAGGGCTGACACTTAAGCATGGTTAATGTTAAGTTCCTGAATCCATTTGTCCACCTATCTCTATTCTGTGGATGCAAGTAGGCAAGGCTGTCTAACACTGAAAATTTTTCCAGTCCAACCTGGAAGAATCAAAGATTGAATCAGAACTCATGCAAACTATATGCTCTGCCACTGAATGTTGTCCTTTCCCAGTGTTGACTGATGCTGTTGAACTCTCTCTTGGAATTGGGTGCAGTTAAACAGGAAATTGCAGACAAAGCATCAGTGCTTGCAAAGCTTTGATCTTACTAACAGGAAGAATTCACAGAAAATGTACAAGCTGACTGTATGCACATTTGCCTAACATATAGTATTTAGATGAATCACAGAGTTCAGCATTTCTTGGCATGCAATTGAGGCCATGCAATTGAGGCTAACTTTATCTAACTAATAACCTGAGCTTCAAAAATAGTTTGTTTGTTGTACAAAGGTGGTAAAAAGACAAATGTTCAGATTTTTTAAAAATCACCTTTTTAACAAGGAACTGGGGAAAGGTAAAACAACAACAACAATCAGTTGTAGAATATATGTCCAGTCAAGTACCAGACCAAGAGATATATCTGATTTCTTCTCATCCTCCAGCAGTGTTGATCATCTCCTGTTAACAGTTATTTATTTTCTTGTAATCAACTGACATTAAGTTTGAAAAGAAGAGTTATAAGAGATACCAGCTTTTCCTATTCCAAATTTTGTTATTATTAGTCTTCAAGAAGCTGGAGGATTTCCTATTTGTTGCACTTTATTTTGGGAATAAACTGAAGCCTAAAATATGTTTGGTAAATCTAGATTTAATGTGATACCACCCATTTAATTTTTAACTTAAGTATAGATTTAAAATTTACTTTTGAGTTTTCCAAGGTAAAACTTTTCAAGAGATAAGTAGATAAGAATTACAGAGGTCTCAAATTGTAGACTGTTTTTATCCATTTGAGAGAAATCACCAAACAGGAGCAGAAGCAAAAAAAGCACTATATGTAGTGCAAACAGAATTTGAGCATGTTGCAAAAAAAACCCAAACGAACTTATATCTGCTTGTTAATCTTTAAATATTCACGACTAATTATTTTGATTGACTTAATAATGAAAAAGTGAGGTAGCTAAAAAAAAAAAGGCAACAACCAATCACATACTCACACATGTGCATACAAACAGAAAACCTCCAAACCTTATAATTCAGGATCCTGTGCAGTACTAGTTTTTATATGTTTATGGCTGTCTTGTGTGATTCAAATACTGCTAGCAAAGAAAGAAAGTGAGGCATTTCTTCTGTATGTGTGTGTGTGTATACAAACACATTTAAAGGGCTGCCCATCTAGCAAAAAGTGACTCTGGGTGGCTTACAACAAAATGGAAATAGAATAATTTGCCAAATGGCACTTAGTGTAAGTAAGTTGAGTTATGAAAATGCTTGAGTAACAACTTACAGAACGGTTTGCATAAGCATTTATGCAGAAGCAAAATATTATGTTTGATGCATACATAAGTGTTTTTTCTAGGAACTGAAGTTATGTATCAGACAAATATTAACACTGATAAAACCCAAAGAGAATTATATTGCATATTAAGTTTACATCATTAGTTAGGTTCACAACAATTTATAAAGAATACATTTGGGAAATATTTATCCTTGAGCGGCTAATAATCTAATTACTTGTATTTTTTACTTAAGTATTTCACATAAGTATTTATAGTTTTTAAATACTTGCTCTTAGTCTATGACAAAATTATTGACAGAAAACCAAATATAGGCTCTGATCTGAAACTTGGCACAAGCAAAACCTCTCATTTCTAATACCTAGAAAATATTCACATATCAAGAAGTGGAGAATCTATGAAAGTTGCAGCTCAAGGATGTATATTTACAAATGGCAAGGTAGCATTGCCAGATGAAAAATATGTGTCAGAAAGAATTCAAATGGCCAAAAATACCCATCATTCCCCCAGTATACATTGATGTGCATGAATGGGTTTTAAGTTGCTGCTCACACTCTGTACATGGTCTTGGAGATCTTTTATTTGCCACTTTACATGTGAAAAAGCTGAGCCCAATATTTAAACTATTAAAGCATGCAATATTTCTTTCTGTTTTAAATCAATATTTTGATATAATCATCAGGTTTTGTAGAACACCATAGCTTCACAAGGGAAAAGAAACACATATTTTGAATGACTGATTATAAATGAAAAGTTTCCTTAAAAACTGAGAACACGTCCATGTGGAGACTATTGGCAGTGGTCAAGAACCCAGCTGATTTATTTCTGGCTGTTATTCAGAGCGTTTGAAATTGTATTTATGGCCATTTTATTTGTCTATGCTGAATTTCTGTAAACAAGCCAACCTTCTATTGGCAGGAACCACCTTTCCACTTCCTAGTTCCATTCAGCATTTTCTCCATGTTAGAGGGGATCAGCTGCTTTAGCTTCTTACGGAGGTAATATTATTTTCACCGTTCTTTAAAATACTTTTTTTTTTAAAAAGTAGTGCTACATTCCCACTCCCAATTATCACCACTTCAATTTTTTGAGACATCACCAAACAAATGTATATAATATGAAATGGGGAAAAAGCACTGACCCAATGTTATTTCTTGTACTTTCCTGTTGATTGGGTGACAGACTGAATGGATCGTCACGTTTTCAATATTTTGAGGATCAACAACAGACAACTGGTCAGTTTTAAATTTCTTTTCAGGAATGGAAATGATGGTAAAATTGAGGTAGGTGAGTTATCTTTCCCTATCAGCAAAAAGGTGTACTTTTTCAACCTTAAATATTTTAAGATGAAATTGATTAAACGGACATCTCCTCCTGTAGTTTAAAATTCCTCCTAATCAGGAATTATAGATTCATACAATTTACTGCAGCAATCATTCAGTCAGTTTGGTACATCATGTGAATGTAACCAGTAGGGCATGTGATCTCCAAAAATGGGATAAAATAAACCACAATTCAAAAATGGTATAAACTCAGGATATTTTGTTAACTGTGATTACTATGGATAAATATATCAGAAAAGCACAGCCCAGTAATCTTTTGATTATTGTGTAATCTGTCAAAATCCATTATATGAGCAAAGGGAACTTTTCTTTATTACTTTCCTATCTTTTCATATGCCATAGAACATTATGGTAATACTATAATAAGCTTATTTCCATATTAGATTTTTTTTCTCTTTTACTATGTTAGAAGGGAAGGGCTAAACCCTATTTGGTAATAATAATTATAATAAAGTCAGACAAGAAACTATTATTACAAAGCTCCCTCCTTTTTTTTGGTACTTTGGTACTAACAGTTGCATTGTGCTATGTTGTTTTGAATTACTACAGTGCACAGCAAACTTGTGCATATACAAATGTTTGAGTGATTTTTAAATCTTTCCAAGGTTGTTGGAGAGACATTTTCCTACCGCTGAATATCATTGAATCGGTTCTGTCCCTATCCTGGCGCCTAATCCTAGCAAATCAAAATAAGAAACTGCTAAGTTTTGATCATTCAAAATACTGCACTGCCATCTTAAAAAATTATTTAATGGTGTAATGTTTTCGTAAATAGCCTTCAAAGGTGATTTCTGAAAGTGAAATTTTAAAAAGTACAGAATTGTTTAAAAAGTGACTTGGAGTGATGTTTCTCTGTTCTACAAAAGAGACAGTACTGTTTCTGCCATTTAATCTTTTCAAGTAGCCACTAACCTTCTGAAAATTAAAACAATAGAGCATAATAAATCACACTAATTTAATATTTAATTTAATTTATTCAGTTTACACATTGTTTGATTCCAAATGACTCTGGTTTTTCTTCATATAAATATGAGTAGTTTACACATGTTAAGACCATTTATTTGTATAAAAATTATGTGTATTAAACTGATTTTTTACTCCTTGGAATGCAGGGTAATTATTTCCAGAAAAATATTGCATATGCATTTTGGACATTGTGTGGTGGCATTTTGTGAATCACAGTGAGTTTATTTTTGAGTTTATTTTTCACTGTGGTTTATTGACTTTTGGAATGAATCCATTATGTTGCTGGGCTTAGTTAGATGGCTGTTTTAGGGGCAGATACAAAATCTGTACTTAGCTCATTCTCCTCTTTTGGTACTCATTGTTTGCCAGGGCATTTTGAATGAATAAATAAATAGCATCCTCTTGGCAAAAAGACCACTTAATATATCTTTACTGCTCTCATCCCTATTGCATGCAGTTTTTGGATTTTTGACTTAGCATGTCATTCCGGACCATCTCTATTCCTTTCAAACTATGCTATAAACTTCTGGAAGTTACCACTTCAATACTGCTAGATTTAACTTTGCCATAATGACTGTGCCTATGATTTCTTCTTAGCTTATTCATACTCCTGCTTGGTACAACTTGACATTTAAGCTTGATTTTTAAAAGTCTTCTTAAAACTATGTCATATAGTCTTATATATTTCAGGCATTATAAGGAATAACTACCTCCTTGAACTGGAACACATTTAGGAATTAGTAAACTGAGTAATATAAAAACAGAGTAATGTGGTTATTAATGTTTACAGCTGCATGATATTACACAAATTGAGTTCACATATATTTTTCAAGGATAATCCCATGTAAATTGTGATAATGTTTGCACATCACACTTACCCATGGCTATCTAAAGGTTGAATCATGACAACTGGACCAAACTTCGTAAATCTGAGATGTTCAATGCTCATCCAAGCAACTTTGTCAGTCACAGTAAAATTAGTTAGAGTCAGAGAGTAATTGGAATATACCAGCTCTTGCCACATCAACTTCAGGGGTTTCCCCCAGAAATGTTTTGCAAAATGTCAATGAAGACTCAATCACCCAGGCCAAAGGTGTCGTCTGACTGACTAAGCTGCTTTGATAAGTAACGAAATGTCTCAGATTAACAAAGTTTGGTCCACTTGCCATGATTCAACCATTAGACAGCATTGACCTGGATGACTGAATCTTTATTGACGTATCACCCATGGTTAATCGAACCATGGGGTACATTAGCCTAAGTGTTCAGTTTTCTATGACACAATAAACTATAAAGTAACTACATAGACAGACTTCATACAAGTTATTAGGTTATTTTGTGATTGTTTAATTTGCTCTGAATATTGCAAGCAAAATGTTTAAGAGTACCAAATATTGCTTTCAATGTTTTCAATATTGCTCTGCTGTATAGTAGCACAGTTCTGAACTGATTGAAAGAAACTATTAACCAAGGCAGCTACCTGAAATTTTAGAAACTGTACAGATTTGGCTTTCTAGAGAGAACAAATTTTAAAGATCCTTTGAGGGTTCAGTGCTAGTGAACTGGTGCTGGTGAATAGCTAACATTAAGAGGTATTCCTGGTGCTTAATTCTCTAGTAGCAGAGACCCTCCAGGAGATGAAGTTCCAGAAGTAATACATGGGGTAGAGGAAGAGAAGAAAAGAATCTGACTGAGCAGAGTAATCTCCTATGTTTGGGCCTATGCTGTGATGAAAAAGGAATTAAAGTGCTCTCTTTTCTCAGCTAGCTGCCATTCATCAGTCTTGTTTGGGCTTGTGAACTTCCTGTTAAAGATAGTTTTGTAATCTTTGACTGGGTTGCTGTTACCAGTTGGCATACATTTCACCAACTAAGTTACTGGGATTTCCTGTACTCTTGACATAAGCAGTTTTTGGTGGTGACTTACTCTGTTTCTATAATTCCTTTTACTCTGTGACCTCCAAAAAATGAATAGTGTCCATTTCTTTGAAACTATCTTGATTATCTCCTGTCATTTGCCTTTTGGATACCTGCTTATCCTGAAAAGTATGGGAAAGAGATGGAATGGTAACCACTTGGTTCTGGGAAGTTGTCAATACTCTGTGGTTCACCCCCTTCTGAAAAAGCCATACCTCAATCCAGTGGTGTTAGATAACTTTTGCCCCAGCTTCAACCCTCATTTTCTAGCTGCTACTAGTAGATCAACTCTGTTGCATTCTAAAGAAAGTGAATTATTTGGACCTTTTCAATCTGGATTAAGACTTGGGTATGAGATATAAATGGCATTGATTTCTCTCTTGATGACCTATGTTGAGATTTGGATGGGGTATGCTGATGATACCCTACTGTACATTGCCAACCTGAGCCTTGAGGAAGAAGTTGACAATATCCTGTCCCAGTCTCTGTCAGAGACAGAAAAGACTGAAGTTAAACTCGAGTAAATAGAACCTGCTGTTGATCATCCTAGTTCTATGTCTCCACCAGAGTTGTTCCTTGATGGGCAAGTTGTTCCTTGATGGGCAAGAATCAAGTTTATGCCTTGATTCTTTCTCATAGTTCCTGCTAGAACAGCAGGTAGAACCTGTAGCCAAAGCAGCCCATGTCCAGGTTCAGCTGGTGTACCAGCTGCAATCTTACCTAGGGCAGGAGGTCATGACTATATTAATTAACCTCATTGTGATTGTATTTGTCTACAGTAATATGCTTAAAACAATTAATCTAAAATGCAGTAGTCTGTACATTCCATTGGTATTGGGAGCATATAACACTGATTTTAGGGCTACTGCACTGGTTGTTGACTAAGATGTTGGTTTTAACCTTCATAGTCCTTCAGGGTTTGGCACCTGGATACCTGCAGAACTTCCTACTTTAACCAGTACCAACCTCACTGATGTCTTTCCTTAACTATAAGGCAGGTTAGGAAACAGACTTCACAATAAATAGTGGAACTATTTTACTGATATAGGTTATAGTAACAGAATCATGAAAGCCTGACATATTTTTCCTTCCTTGTTTCTTATATTAAGGAAAGTCAAGGCAGGGTCATTTTACATTTCTTTCTAATGCCTTCTTGCTTTCCCAGGAGTTTTCTTCTCCAAAGTGATCTTTATAATCTCTCTGCAGATGATAAGAATAATTTAAGAAAAACTGCACTTCAAATCCCACAGTTTGGGGAAGTTCAGGAAGGTGAAGCTAGAATGGAGTGGAGCAGCTGCCTGGTAGAGTTCATTTGCTGGCTGAAGAAACAATGAAAGACAGATTGTTTCAGAGGGGCTTCCCTTGAGCTTATTATGGTGCCATATTGCTTTTTTCCTGGTGTTTTTGGCTGATTGCTGCTTTTATTGTTAGCAAGTGTCAAGTTCCTGTATGTTTTAAATGTTATCATGGATATTTTAAATTGTTCTATTTATACCCTGTGTAAGCTGCCAAGAGTTATTTTGATTAAAGCTAGGTAGAAATATCTTTAATAAAAAAATAAACAAGTACAACTTTAATTATTATTTTATGCATCAAGGAACCATGAGATGTCTAGTGGTATCTGTTTCTGTACTATCCTTTGATAAGCAGCAGTTTGACTGCCTCCCAAGCAATTCCCAAGCTATGATAAAGGAATTGACTGTTAATCTGGTTTTCATGACTCTATCTTAAAGGATAACACATATAATTCACCAACACATATAATCACAAATAATCACATTCAGTTCAAGAAGCTGGACAAACTCAGCCATTATGGTTAGTTCAGGGGTGGGCTGCTGGGGGTTCATGGGGTTCAGGCAGACCCTTAACAACGACTCTGCGGGGATCACTGAACCTCCAAATTCCACTCCTGGCTGGCCCCGCCCACCCTGCCCCTGCAAGGAGGCTCCATATGGCCCGGTGTGGATGCAGGTAAGTGCAGGGTGCGTGCGGAGGGGGGGGAGGGTGAAAAATGGGCCTCCCGGAAGT
>JANHFL010003796.1:37853-48873 GCA_032468155.1 Oxyrhabdium leporinum | reverse complement strand
CTTATAAGCTGTAAACCGCCCCGAGTCTTTGGAATGGGGCGGTATATAAATGTAAAAATAAATAAAATAAATAAAATGATCAGAAGACTGGTGGTGTTCAGGAAAGCTGTTGTCAATGGCTCCTCTCTCACGGGTTAAGGACTCTAAACCACGGACAAATTGACCTCCGGGCTTGTGAGAAAGTATATTTTGAAAATCAGAGAAGGCTGTATTAATCAGCTGATTAGACTTCTGAGCAATAGAAAAGTTTCCACATAGGCTGTCGCAACTCCATGCAATTTTCATTTTACAGAACTCCCCCACTCCCTCCGCTTTGAACAGCTTAGCTTTTATTGCCGATCCTTTAGCAAACTTGTGAGGGAAATTCCCCCTCCTTCCTCCCTGGTGCTTTCTCCGCCTCCAAGGCGTTCGCCGACTACGGGGAAGGCTGACTGGCCCACCGGCCCAGGCGGAGAGTGCTGTTTGCCGAGCTGACCGCCCTGCGGGGCACTTTTCTTCAGCAACCCCGTCACATCCGCTGGGAAGTTACTCGGCGAGTGTCTGGGAAAGAAGACGGCGCGCCCCGCAGTGGTAACCAAAGTCCTGAGACGCTTTGAGATACGGGAAGAAACTTTCTTTCTCGGGGTGTGTATCAACGGAGCTCTTCGCAGGATAGACATGCGGGAAGGAGTACCATGAAGCTGGGCTGCCCAGGCGCCTTCCTCGCCTCCCACCGCCGCGGCCGCTTTGAGAAACAGCGCAGGGGCAGGCAGCGGCTCCCTCCTCTCTAACTGCCTCGGGTTGCGACGACCGGGGGGATGCCGTGGACGGCTGCCTGTGTCGTGCTGTTGCTCCTGCTAGCAGTGGCGGAACGCGGCCGGGCTCACTTCGCCTTCCGCCTCCAAGTGTCTTCTCCGGTGACCCCCGAGAGCACCCTGGTTCCCACGCCCGTGTTGCTAAAGTCGCGGAGCAGTGGCGGAACCAGCAGCGAGCCGGCGCACCCAGAAGCCTCGGGCTTGGCCTTAGCGTCGGATCCCGGCGGCTCCCTCAACTTTCTGGCCATGGTGGACAATCTGCAGGGCGACTCGGGACGCGGTTACTATTTCGAGCTGCTCCTCGGCACCCCGCCGCAGAAGGTAGGGACGTCACTGGAGCGGGGCTGGTGGACCATCGAGGGAGGTTTTCCCTAAAGTTGACCCGTTTGTGCTTTCGCACTCGGGACGACGTCTCCTTTCCGCCACCGCATCCTGGAGCGGGTTTCCCTTTCCCTATCCTAGCCGATTCAAGGACCTGGGCGCGCGCGGGGGTGGGGGGTGGTACAGCGTTTAAGGCAACCTTCGTCAACCCGGTGCTCTCCTGGCACACTGTGGTTTTAAGTAGCTTTGGTTCTGGAGTCCCAGTGGGGAAGACTGGGTGAAAGCGTCCGAAGGCTGTTGTGAGAAATAGATGGTGCTTTCTGAAATACTTAGAAGTACCTAAGATCCGACTGAACCTGCTACTTCGAGGCTAACTCCGATGCTTCCGTGAAACTCACAGATTTCAAATGTTGTAATTGTTTCTGCTGTTCCTTTTTTATTTCTTTTCCCACAGGAACCGAGGTTTAGAAATATCCTTTCCCTGACTCTGGAGGGTTTGGTAAATTGTCAACATCTTCATGTTTTAAAACTTCATTATCTATTCTTGAATGCCTTTGTTCAATCTGATGCTAATGTCATTCAACTTTATTATCATTTGAGGTTTTAAAACAGGCATTTTAAAAAAATCAGTTACTAACATTTAATTATCTCTTTATAAATAGGAACCCAAATCATTTCCCTTTTTTCCCTTTTTTGAAGTCTGAGGTTTTGCAGAGAGATAGCCAGAACTTTATACTATATCTCTTAATTGTATTGGGTGGGGTGAGGCTGTAATTAAAACTTTCTTCTTTTGGAGTGATATGTTTTGTCTTGCTTCCAAGTGATGACAGAAGCCGTAGTAGAATATTTGAATGAAACCTTATCGCGCTATATACTTTTTAATATGCTGTTAATGCAGCTAAAAAACAGATGGGAGCAGTTTCTGGTTGGGGGAGATTTTAGTGCTCAGAAAAATAAAATATTACTTTCCTTGCTACAACAAAACTGCTTTCCCTCTCCCCTTCCAGTAATAAATGTGCTTATACACAGTTCTTGGTGTTTTCTGAATTTGGAACAGCTCTATAATACTTCAGAATCATCTGACTTCTGATATTCATTGTGTTTATGTTTGCCTGACCTTTTGAATCACAGCCCCTGACCTTGCTATAGCATTTGCTACTTTTGAAATAAGAAGCAAAGGATCTTTCTATAACTATGTAGCAAAATCCTGGTGTAGATGCTGATTCCATGTGGCTTGCTAGTTGTGTAACTGTAGGCATTTTATTGCTATTGTAAGTTTTACACTTGGCGCATAAGCACAAAAGTGCCTAAAATGTGAGGTAAGCTTTTCCTGTTGATATGACAGCTCATGTTTGTCCCCGACACTCCTTTTTCCCCACCCTGTGCCAGGCTGGATTCTGGCCAGATTGCACATCCTGCTAAGCCAGATAAAAAGAAACCAAACCATATTATGGCTTAGACACTGCATGACCTAAGTTTCTATGTGTGTGAGTATGTGGTCTATATTTCACATCAACCCACTTACAGGAATTTGAATTCTATCTCATAAGCATAGAACCCTCACAATCTGACCTTTGTGCTTACTAACTTCTGCAAGCCAGTGGGCTAAAATCTTTCCACTTTATTGTGTTTGTGAGAATATTAAGAAAATCTCATAATTGTTTAAGGCAAGGTGTTTTTTTTTAAGTTATGACAATGAATGAACTATAATGATGTGGTTTTCACATTCTGCTGAGTCATGCATTTATATTTTTTCCTAATTTTTGGAGCACCAGGAATCCTATTTTTCTGTCACATCTGAAGTCTGGAACAACATCCACCTACAGATGAATTTAGTCTTCATTCTGACTTTGTTCAAAATTGCTAATAAAACTTGGTTCTTCTTCCAGGTCTTGGGCTAGGGTGGGTGTCTGGCCTCTTGCATGGTGTGTATATTTTCTAGAAAGGTTTTTTTGGGGGGCAGGGGGGAATCAGTTGTATTTTATTTGTCTTTTAAATTGTTTTACTATTATGTACTTGCCCACTGTCATAATGGAATTAGGTGGCTTTATAATTTTATACAATGTTCTAATCATGAGAGGCCAAGACCAAACTAAATTTGATTTTTTTATTTACATTTTAATTGAAAAGTATTATACCTCATATGATTACTCTCTGTTTATATATTTAATCATTTTGCCCTTCTGCTTAATTAAAAATCACAATTTGATAACAATTCTTAGAAGGCTTTACACAATTCTCATGTGTTAGGATCTGCACCATAATTTAGATCACAAAATACAGTTCACTAACTATAGTGGCTGAGTTCATACAGCATTTTGAGCCAAAATCAAATAAGTCATGAAAGATATGAATTAGGCCTTTATGTGAAAGAGTTGCAGAGGTATCAGACTTGTCCTGGCAGTCTGTTGAAAAGTGAGCATATTTGCTTTTAGTCATGGATTGGTACTTAGTTACTACCAAACAAACAAACTTTTGTAAAGGAAATGTCAAGTGAGGGAGTGCTTGTATTCGTGTTAATCCTACCCTAGGTCTCAATAATTTGATAATTCTGCTTAATTCAGTAGAAGCTTTCAAATTACTTGCAGTCATAAGCCCAGGGCACTGATTAATTGCAACAAGGTCTTGGACTGGAGAAGGCTAGACATACTTGAAAGCAGCATAGTGGGATGTTGGCATAGTGGGCAGCCCTATCTTGTTTATATCCTTTCAGCCCATATAAGTTCAGATGAATGCCTGAATTACATTATGAAGCACCCTTTTCTGGGGCCCAGCATTACCATTTCCTAGTTCTTCTCCTTTCCACATCTTCTCCTTTCCAAAAGTTCTGGGATCATAGTAATGATTGTTATCATGCTGGCAATATCAAAAAATAATGAAAGTTATAGTTGATAGTGTTGGTTTGTAACTAGGAAAGACTGATCTATGTGATAAACAATGAAGGATGTGAGTGAGGAATTATTTCAATTCAGATATTTATCATTTGCTACTAGTTTGCAAAATGTCTAGCATTAGAGTTTCTTACAGGATAGAGATAATCCATAACTATTTAGGAGATAAAACAGAGATTGCTTCAAATCAACTGAGTGACTCCATGAAAAATATAACTTTCTTGTTTCCTTTGCAATTCTTTAGAGCCACTGAATTAAAAGAACTTTCCTAGAAGAAAAATAGATTATTGAACATTACTACCGCTATTTTACAGGGGTGTGGGATGCAGTTCTGTACACATTTATCCAGGAAATAAGCCTTACTTGATTGTGTACCTTACTTTTAAACAGACCCACATAGAATAGCATTACTAATAAAGTCTTAAATGTTGGATACAACATATTAAAATATTCCTATTGTCACTCAAAATTTAAGAATATATTAGCAATATAGTTCTATGTGTGTTTGTTCAAAAGTTAGGGTTTTGAACAAACTCAGTAAGGGTTACTCCTTGGGTAAATATGTCTTACAGCTACAGCATATCACTTTCTAATAGTAAGTAATAAGCAGACCTTATTGGTCAATATGCAAACTCTGTTTTTAAAGTGATTACATCTTTAATACTGTACAAGTATTTTTTTTTCTTAGATGTTTTATCAGAAACTGGAGTATTGCTAAACTGGAAAAAAACTCAGTAATTTATATATGTGTGTCTGCATGTATTGAATACTTTGAAGTTTTGGAAACTTAATTATTTTTCTCTGTGTCACGAGATTGCATGTGATGAATTAATGTCTCATTGGGCAGGATGACTAGTCAGATGATAAGGATAAACTTCTTAATCCTCACAGTTCTAAAGTGCATAATAATCAGTTGTGTTGGTTCAAAAGAAGTATTCTGAAGAGCTGTGTCTTATTTCCTGAAAGCCTTCAGGGTGTAAAACTTTCATTTCCCCCCCAAATATAATGGTTGTTTCTAATATTTCAACTGATCATTATAGGACATTGCTGATATAAAGGGATGGAAATGAAGAATGGAGAATCTTCTTCCTCTATTTCAGTTTTGCTCTGTTACATTAGTTCTTAATATCCTTTTGACTAAAGTGGTGCTTGTGCTCCTTCTCATATGGTTTAGGACATTTGTCTTCTCATACAGGGCTTTTCTGTTTTTTAGGGTTTTGAACATAGGCTATTAGAAAGGTTTTTCACTGAATTAGAAGCATGCAGTTATATTTGTTCTTTAACTTGTCAAATATTTTTTTATAAAATTGAACCCACTGTTTGGGTTTACTTCTACCAATGAACAAGTTGGAAAGTTTTGTTTTTTTAACAAAAAAAATATTTTTCCATTCTTTTTCGGATGAAGAGGCCAGCATCGATGGGGAAATGCTGGAGAAAATGCCTTGTCAGTGCTTTGGGAGGATTTGGATTTTAAAGCCATAGTCTGAATATTTGAAAGGATTATTATTATTTTTTGCCAAGATACCATTGCAATATTTCTAACTACTTAATGTAGGAGGAAGGGCATCTGTAGCCTTTTGGATGTTCTAAACTACAACTCAAAGCAGCCCAATCAACTTGGTTAATGCTGAGGAATGCTGGAGAGCCGTTGTTCCTTCCCCCTGAGCTAAAAGTCATATGCCCTCTTTGTATTTGATTTTCCATATGGATCTGACTACAGTGTACAGGTAGTCCTTGACTTACAACAGTTCATTTACTGCCCATTCAAACTTGCCATGACACTGAAAAAAGTGACTTATGTTTTTCACACTTATGACCATTGCATCATCCCCGTGGTTATGTGATCAAAATTCAAATGCTTGGCAACTTTCTCATATTTATGACAGTTGCAGTGTTTTGATGATATGTGATCAGTTTTGGGGAAGCCAGATTTACTTCACTTAACAATTGTAGTGATTCACTTAACGACTATGGCAAGAAAGATCGTAAAAGGGGGCAAAACTCACTTAACTGTCTCACCTAGCAATGGAAATTTTGGGCTCAATTGTGATCGTAATTAGAGGACTTTTGTGTTCAGTCTCTCCTGAGCAAGTACTCTGATACTGGGGTGGTTTTTTTCCCTCTTGAAAGGCCTATAACTGATATTTTTCTTCTATTTCTAGAACTTGACATGAACATAAATTGAATACCTGCCATTGATTTCCATATGCTTAGGGGATAAAAAGCTAGCCCAGCTTTTGTATTATTTTTCTTTTACTTTATATTACCTTTGTTTCCTGTTCTGCATTCTTTTCTTGAATTCGAGCTATCTTAGAAAAATATTTATGATACAAAACAGTTGGCTGTAAGTAGTTAAATGTTCAGAAGAAAATAAAAGAGACAATGTGTTTATGTCACTCAGTGTCAATTTCAGTAGGAAATGATGTGACAAAGTGACAAAGCTGTAATGAACAAGGGAATGTTGCGGATATAATCTACAGTACTTACCAATGAAGCTTTTTATGAAGCTCTGTATTACATTTTTGAAAACCACATTGAACTGTGGTTTGGATGGTACGACAGTGAGGCAGATCCACAACTGGATCTACCTAATGCTGGCCAATCAGTCAACATTAAGGACTCTATATCACATTGAGTAACCAGTGGGACTCTGCAGGGATCACTCTTGGGACCAGTATTATTCAACATTTTTATTAAGGACCAGGGATTGATGGCCTGCTTATCACATTTGTGTATATATGACATAAAACTTCAAGGCCTGGGTAACATACAGAGTGACAGAATGAATTTGCACCCTAATCTGGACTGGTTGAAACACTCAACTGAGAAGAACAAGATACCCTTTTAACAGGGAAAATGTATGATACTACCTTTAGGGATAAAAAATATAGGATACACATGCACTATCAGGAATTCATGGCTTGGAAATATTACATCTGAGAATAGATGGGAAAGTGTCTGGACTAGTCAGAGCTAGCATCTGTCTAGATCACATTTAAATATAAACTTCATAGTGGTATGATCTGTACAACAGTGGAATAGTCTATGTAAATAGTCCTATGTCCCTGGAAATATTTAAAAAGTTTGGACAAACACCGTTCATAAGTGGTTTAATTGGTTTTCCTGTACATTGTAGAAAGTTGGATTAGAGAATTGTTGAGGTCCTTTCCAACTCTAGAGGTTTATGATGCTATATCATCAAAAGAGTCTTGAATATGAGTAGTCTTGTCAAGAAGGAAGACTTGCCTTACCATGGTGTCACTTCTGATTTCAAACATCCACTGAAAAAGAATTTCAAGAACACGCATGTTTATTTTTCTTTATAGACATGCTGCAATGGTCATAAGTTACTTTTTTCAGTGCTGTTGTAACTTCGAACAGTTACTTAACGAATGGTTGTAAGTCGAGGACTACCTGCACTGTTAAATTTGGAAAATACTTCCTGTATTATAAAGCAGGCATTTTATGTTATCAATAATAATAAATCAAAGGACTATGTTGAATGCTTAGTGACAGGTTTAGTTATGGGGTATTATGACTTGATTTGTACATTTTCCTTCCTGAATTCTTGCTGAACCTGGAATAAGATTTTTTCTACACTAATAGAATAGTACTGTGTCCTGATTTATTAGATCTACAATTAATTCGCCTGTACCAAGAGTAAGGGTATTTTTGAACATTTTGAGAAAATACTTTATTTAATAAATGTTATATTTATTTCATTTAACTAATTAGAAGAAATATCAATACCAAATTTTGAAACTAGCATTCAAATAAGTTTTAATGAAGTTGATAAAATTTGAAAAATAAAATCTGATAAAATGTATTTGCTTATTATTTCCCTTTATTGCTTCATTAGTCATCCTTTGTTTCTTTTTCCACAACGACAATATTGCTTAAACAGGCTAAAGAGTACAGGTAGTCCTCAACTTACAACAGTTTATTTAGTGATTGTTCAAAGTTAGAGCAGTACTGCAAAGAGTGACTTATGACCATTTTTCACACAATCGTTGAATCATCCCCATTGTCATGTAATAAAAAAGCAGACGCTTGGCAACTTAATCACATTTATGATGGTTGCAGTGTTCTGGGGTCATGTGATCACCTTTCGCAACAAGCAAAATGAATGAGAAAGCCAGATTCATTTAATAATTGTGTTACTAATTTAACAACAGTGATTCATTTAACCACTGTGGCAAGAAAGATTGTAAAATGGGGCAAAATTCACTTAGCGAATGTCTCACTTAGCAACAAAAATTTGGGCTCAAATGTTGTTGTAAGTCAAGGACAACTTATACTTTATAATACCATACTATTCAAGAATTAATTAGATTGACTTTTTCAAGCCTGGATAATTTTGCGGCTATATGTCAAATTTAATGTGGGGCTATTTTGTACAATTTGTATTACTTTAAATAAACATGGTACATACTTCATACCACTTTCTCATTACCATTAATTAATGTGTTAAAAAAAGTAGGATTTGTTCCAATCCAAGAAGATTTGTAGCCCCTGGGCTTTTCTATTGAGAACAGCTGTAAGGTATAAATATCAGTCTTATGTTTGTTCGTTTGTTTTTCTTTCTTATTTGAGCCAGTCACTGATATCTGGAAAACATCTTGTATTAAAGCCACTTTGCTTTTTAAAATGGTTTTAGAGGTATCTTTAAGAAATATTCAGTGTGTGTGTTTGTGTGTGTGTAGGTTTTAAACAAGACAGTTAAGTTGTGGATATAATTATGCTATGGTCATGTTGTAAAACTGTAACAGGTGGCAGTACTTGGCTGACCTTGCATGGGTTTAGAAGCAAAGTCAGGTTTGATTAATTCTTGGATAGAAAGCTACCAGAAAAGTTTAGGCTGATGGATCAAATAACATCCTGAAAGAAAGAAATTTTAAATCATTTCCAACTATTGCAGAAAACTATGGATGTGTCTATGAAGATACCCAGAGTATCTTCACAATATCTGTACAGTACAGTGCAATATTTTTTAGAGTATCTGTACAAAAATGGTTGGTAATAAACATTACAAGGAAGCAGAGTAAGAAAACTGGCCTAATTCCATGCATGTGTAGCCAGAGCCAAGCATCATTTCAGAGGATCTTGTTAAGAGTAAGCATGTAAGAACTATACTTGAAGGTGTTTTCACACATAATTGGGTTTTTCCCCTGTACAAATTAAATGACAACTGCTCCAATGACAGTCCTATGTCTCTATTTGTTTTCCATATCATATATAGTGACATTCATAAATTACTTGGCATTGATTTCAAAAACAACTTAAAATGTGGATTGTCAACACCTCACAGAGTGATTTGCTAGTAAGATATTTGCTAGAATCAATACGAATTCAATCAAATTGTCTGGAGGCCATCGGATAGATGAATTTGTTTGTACCTTCCAAATTATGTAAGCAGGTGTGAAATTTTTACTTCTATTGGAAGTTATAAGATTTGATCTTCATCTATAATGAAATTTATATACATCAAAATATCTAGTTTGCAAATCTTGCTAAACTTTCTATTCTAATATCTATTTTTCATCATTCAAGTAAGGTTGAGGAAAAGATTATGTGAAACAGAAATCCAAATCTAAATTACTCTCTAACTTTTTCCTCAGAAGTTCAAATTAAATATAGACTAAAATGTGAAGCATCCTCACTTTGTATGTTTTTCTGAGAAAATACTTTGTACTAAATAAAAAAATGTAAATAGTATATTCATTTTTGAGTGGATGTTTTTCCCCACAAAGAAATGTGAGAATCTTTATTACATTCCTTTGTATGTTACTCTTGTGTGTGGCTCTTTCCTTACCCCCTCCTGGGAGGCCAGCTCTTCCCCCCTGAAAAAAATGACAAATCTTCATAGGTTTGAAAAAATATATAATTAACAGTAAAATGAACTCCCGATGGAGTGAATACCCTTACTTTTTTCCCATTTTCTAGTAAATTCACTTGTCAGTGTCTTCCAGTGGACCCCAGTATACATCTGAATGGTGTGGTTGCAGAAGACTGCTGTACCACTAACAGCAACAAATACAACTCTGCACAAATAAAAGTGATGTTCTAAACAGAGGCAATCCTCCAAGGTCACAATATTATGAATGACATGAATTATTTCAATATTATAAAATCACAATAATCATCTTATAAGGGACACTGGTGGCAAAAAATAATAAATCAATAATAATTTTTTAAAAAAATTAGATTTGGAGCATGATTCTCATTCCCTCTTCATTTCTGGATTCTCTTCCTGTTACAGTAGTAGCTTCCAAAGGCAAAAGAAATAAACACAGATCTTCCTCCATGCTAAATTCCATGCAGAACTATTCTGCCCATTCAGCAGCTCAGAAGGATCTACAAATAAGAATGCTCACTCCAATCTGCCTGCCTTTACTTTGCAATTTTCTCCAGAGAAACAGTAACATTTGAGCCCCTCCTCCAATTTGATTTGCAATAGCTCATCTTTGCTTGTGTAAGCATTTAGCAGTGCAATGAGCTATGTTTTTGTTTTTTGTTTTGGTCTATCATATAGGAGAAGGTTGTAGCCTAGGAATTCAAGGTTAGGCAAAACAAATATTGCAGGATTGATCAAAAATTATTTGGTTAATTATTTTAGAATTTCTTCACAGTTTAGTGTTAATTGTGGAGAATGGTAACATTTACAAGCCCTTTCCACATCATCTACTCCAGCACAGATTATAATTAATAATAGATTTACATTAACTGCTCCAAATATTCATTTATTGGCTAACTTTGCTTCTTGAAGGAGTTTTGCCAATGAGAGTAAGAAATTGGATGTAAGTAAAAGGGGTTTGTATGGTTAAAATTTACAAATCTTATCATCAGAATTTAAAATTTATTAGAAATTATTTTGAGAGCCAAAATAGATCAGGGGGCATTTAAATAACATAGCAGAATGGGGTTTTTTTTACACTTCATGATGTTGGAAGAAATATCCTTCTGGGTTCAGTTCCAAGTGGGGAAAAAGACACTGGAAACATGGAGGCTGTTTGG
>JANHFL010003796.1:23923-34342 GCA_032468155.1 Oxyrhabdium leporinum | reverse complement strand
TCAGAATATTGCCCCCACAATCCGGGTCCTCATTTTACCTACCTCGGAAGGATGGAAGGCTGAGTCAACCTTGAATGTTGAATTATTATTTTAGTGTATTTGCCACTACAGTTATTTTTCTGCTTATGATTTATATTCTTCTTAGAAGAAGGAAGGAATTCTCCAGCACTGAGATAAAAAAAATACAGTCAGCCTAAAATGTAATGCTCATTCTGATCCCATCAGATTGTACATCCTTTCTCTCAAAGGATGACCTAACAGGTCACAGGGTGGTCTAGTAGAACTTTAAAATTTAAAGATCTAAATACATTTCCATTAGCCAAGAACCACCCAAACCCTAAAAGTTGAAAAAGTAATGATTTTTAAATTGCATTTCACACTTATGTCAAAAGCTTTAAAAAAATCCGTTCGTTTGAATATACTACAAAAATAACTTTTTCTTTTTTAACAGCTAAATATTCTAGTTGACACGGGAAGCAGCAATTTTGCAGTTTCAGGTGTACCAAATACAGATCTGACCTCATACTTCAACACAGAAAAGTAAGAATTTTGATCCCTATTTCCCATTCCTTAGGACAGTGAACACCAACTTTTTGGGCATCGGGGACCGGTTCCATGGAAAAAGGATTTTCTGCGGACCGGACGGGGGCATGATATTGTGTGCTGCCTGCAACCTGTGGATGGGGCTTCGCTTGTTTGTGCAGATTGATGCCAGTCCACGGACCGAGGGTTTGGGACCCCTGCCTTAGGAAACTGTGTTGAAGTTTGTATGAGATGTTAAGGGAAGAAATAGCAAAGGTAGATGGAAGCTTTTCTGTATAGAACACTGAATGGGATGCAACCTCCCTACTTCTTATTTAAGTGTTCCAGCACCCTTCTGACTGTGTATTACTATTAGAATTATTTAACTGATACACATGATGTGATTTCTCCAGCATGGTAATGTCTTCTCTTTAAAAAAATAAGTTTTCTAAAGATGAAGAAAAAGAATCCTTAGTCCATCCTAGTACTGTTCGAGAAGTGTCAGGCTCCTAAAGCCAAGAAAGACACACTGTGATTCTTTCAGCAGTTTCCTCTATTGTTCCTCACCTATACATAGAAATCTTGCCAAACTACTTGCACCATAAAACAAATATCTGGGAACTATCAGGGAGGAGCCATTTTTACCCTTTTTCTCCCATACCAACTACCTAAATTGTGGTGTTTCTTGCTCCTCTGGAAAACACTCCCTTCCTCCTGGGAATCAGGTCAATATTCCTTCTCAAGAAGCCTGGTGTGCCACAGTTATAATTTGTAAATACCGGTAGTCAACGGCATTTTTCCTTTTTTTCTATGTGACTGACTGCAGTGCCACATATGGATACATGCTTATATCAAATGTGTATGTGCTGTGTATGCAATGAAGCAATGTTATCATATTGTATCACACTGTAAGCTGCCCAGAGTCATTGTATCAGTAAGATGGATGGCATACATTTAATAAATAAATTATTGGACTAGTGAATGAATATTTCAATTCTGCACTGATAAATGGGCAGGAAAATGTGGGGTTTCAGGGCAGGGATGTCATTTGTTACCCAACTGAAATTACATGCTAGAGAAAGGACTAATATGTGGCAAAGAAGTGCATTAGATAAAAATGACATAAGGCAGGTTAAAATTGCAGTAATAAGTGCATTACTAATGCAGTGAAAGGTCATATTGTCTTAAGATGAAATACTTGCATGCTTCTATTTCATATTCAGATATTGCAAAGCATCTAGTAACAGGACAATCTTGATTGTGATGGAATGTAAATGACACCCAACATTCCACAAGAAATGGTATTTGTGCATAATATTTTCACAGCAAAAAGGAAGATTTAAAAAGAAGGGAGGTGTAGCCCTTTATGAAGGAAGTCCTTAGCCCTAGTCTTCCTTTATGTGGCGGAACAAATTTATTGCATATAAATTAAAAGACTGAAATGAATGTAAGGATATGTGGAGAGGGAGAATTTGCCTGACTGATGTGGTATCTGGAAAATGGTGGTTGTACTACGTACTTCTTGGTTGGTTGTATTGCTCGGTTGGTGGGGTTTTGCTGATTTTACATAATAGATATAATTGCTATTCTTGAAAATGAACGTGGACTGTGTATATGATGCTTTTAACACAGAATATGGAATAACTTGGTTTATAATGTTTTGTTTCTTTCTTTAGATCCAGCACATATAAATCACTGAATGTTGAGGTTACTGTTAAATATACCCAGGGAAGTTGGATTGGAATTCTTGGAACAGATGTTGTTAGAATGCCTAAAGGAATAAATGGCAGTTATATCATCAACATTGCCACCATTTTTCAATCTGAAAATTTCTTTTTAAAAGGCATTCAGTGGCAAGGGATCCTTGGTTTGGCATATAGTACATTGGCTAAGGTAACTGGATGTCTTATTCATCAGTTTCTGTATATGAAAATATACAGAATATATTGTGAGCAAATGAAATATATTGTGAGTAAATGAAAATTTCAAAGCTGCTTCTATGATTTTACTAATTTGTATCCTACTCTACATTGCTATTATTTCTGCATGATTTCACAGCCAAGCACTATCCAAGTTATCCCTAGTTAGCTTTATGAAGTCAGCAACATGCTGATTCAATAATGACAAATATTTTATCATTAAAATCATTTTATCATTTAAACCATTAAAATGGTTTTACATTCATTCTTATGAGGCAGAGGTGAACCTGCAGTTCCAAGGCTACAGGTGTTCCTATCTTACAAAATTTACCCCCAAATTACTAAATGTATGGGGAAATCATATTATCTGTATTTAAATCTAAAGGAAATGAAATTAATGGGAACTAAATTAAAGTTCATGAGGCTACATGTGTGCAGTTCTCACCACCCACCTTTAAAGGGATATCATAATGCTAGAAAAGGTGGAAAAAAAGAACAGCCAAATGATTAGGACACCTTTGCATCTCCCCTGCAAAAAAAAAAAGACTATCACATTTGACTTCTTTATTGTTGGATGAGCATGATAGAAGTATATAAAATCAGTTCTGTCCTAGATAACATGGACAGGAAGTGTGTTTTTTTCCCACTCTCTGTCTCACTTAATTTTGATATGAGGTCATGCATTGAAATAATTATATGGGAAAGGAAATTCTTTTTATACTGTGAAATTTGTTGCCAGCTTATTAAAAAATAACTATTCAATTTAGATGGTTTAAAAAGAGACTGGATATGGTCATGGATGATTACTACTACTATTACTACTTGAGACTAATATTGATGGTTGTTTACTACCTCCTAATTCATAGAAAGTGTAACATAGAGGGACATCCCCCATCTAAGCTTATGAGCTCCCCAAATGCTTTCGGAATATCACTGTGAACATAGAAAGCTGGCCTAAATAAGTGTACTGCCTATAGTCGGTCACCAGATGTCAGATATAATTTGGTTACCAATGATGCATTGAATGTTATGGAGGCCTGTACTTAATCCAACCACATCAGAGACCATTGGTACTCAAAGTTGGTATAAAGGCATAACAATTGAGAAGTGACAAGGGATTTTCCCAAGTCCTGAAGGGCAGAGGAAGGAAACATAATCCATTATGGCATAAAATTTGACCAAAGCAAGCAGGTAGTTCTCTAGTTGCAACAACAATTAAGACTGGAGGTGCCATCACTAAGCAACATGGCCATTAAGTCACTGTATCATTTAGTTCTGGTAGGCCAGATTGGCAGTCCTGGTTGCAGATATTAAGTGTGGAAGTGTACACAACTGTGACTTCCAACTTGCTGTCGGCTTCCCTACTGATATTTGTGGGAAGCAAGCAAGGAACATCTGAAATTGTGATCAAATAACAGTGGGATCACTGCAGTGGCTACAACTCCTAAGGACTGGCCATAAGTCCTCTTGTTCAGTGCCATCACAAGTTTAAATGATCACTAAATGAATGGTCATAACCTGAGCCCCAACTGTACTGAGCTTTTAGCTATTTTATTATTAAAATAAAGAAATACAAAGAGAAAAAAACCTCTAACTATATTGCATAGTAACAGTTGACTGACATGCAAAGAAACAACTAGTAAACATAGATAAAACATAAATAAAAATTGTATGGGAAAATTTTCTAATAATATGTTCTCCTCTTCCCCTCTATTTATTTGCCTACTTGACTACAACTTGAATACCTAGATTACTCCCTCTAGAAATGTTTCTGGAACTGCTGGCCACAACCTAGAATGGAAGACCAAAATTAGAGAATATACAGCAATGGCAAAATTGACAATTTATAGCCATAATAGATCTCTATCAAAATTTAAGCAAGAATGGTTCCCTTATATATTACACAATGCGCAGGAGGGCAAATTTTAAGACATTTTAATCATGATTTTTAGGAAGAAAGCTGTGACACCAATAAAAACAAATAGATGAAAGGATTTAAACAAATGATAGCAATTACCTTCAGTGTTTAATGTATAGCATAAGTTTGAGGTTTTAATAACCTCAATTTAATAAAGTTGTAATTCATTGTTAAAATTTCTTTTATCCAGCAATAGTAATCTGCATGGGTTGCTTTCTATCAATTTATTCACAGTGCTTCAATTTGTGTACAGCTGAAGTTTTGCAGTTCTTCTTCTTCTTCTTTTTACAGCCTTCAAGTTCTGTGGAGACTTTTTTTGATTCTATTGTGAATCAAGCCAAGATCCCCAATGTTTTTTCCATGCAGATGTGTGGATCTAGTTTGCCTGTTTCTGGAACTGGTACTAATGGAGGTAGTCTTGTGGGTATCTGTCAGGTTAAATGTTAGGGAAAATTGCATTTTCTTAGGCTACTTAATATAATTAAATCCAATCACTTGACATTTTTCTCATATCCTTTAGAAACTCTATGGCTACGGCAGTTTACTAAATTCTCTTAACTGATGATTAAATTGATGGAATATAGATTTGTCATAACTTTTCTTATTATTTCTTACAATTAGCTTAATAGTGACCTAAATATATCTGCTGAATTTTAAAGTTTAAGTTTAAATATATGTTTTCTTTCGTTAACTCTAACTATTGAGTCAAAGTATAACCTGGATAATCACACCTGAATTATCAATCTTCCAGTACTTTGCTTTTAATAATGTTGAAAACTGAACAATAAGATCTGAGCCTTAATGGTTTCCACATGAATATAAATTGAAACATAATTTCAAATGATATTCTGTACACAATAACCATAATTTCTCTTTTGTTTTTTAAAAAGAAAGTTAAGAATTTTTCTTCTTGTTCATTTTGTTCTTCTTTAAAATTCAATATTTAAATATAATTTATTGTGTGACGGAATAATCCTATCTGTATTTTATTTTTAAAATGTGTCCCATTAAGTTCAATGGTGCTTGCTTTCATAGAATTACACTAGACGAATGTGTAGTTCAAAGCTATTTAATATTTAAAAGGACATAACGTGGTGACATTTTGTACTACTAGTGATGATTTTCCTCCCAGTAAACTACTTTTAAAAAGCAACAGAAAAATAGGTTGCAGAACCCCATTCTATTCAAATTAGTTATCTGATTTTTTTCATTGATCTCTTAGGTTAAAATTAATGTTTAGATAGTACACATAAATATAAATGCCCATCCAGCTTTTTATCTTGCTGACATATTGGGACTACAACTTCTCCAATTCCCATTCAACAAAAGAATGACTGGCCTGTATGGATGGACACCTACTCCTTACGTGGTCAACATTTAGATCAACATTTCAATCAGCTGAAGAAATAAATGTAGTAAGAAGTCACAAATATCATTGAACTTTGTTCTTCAGCCTTACCTGAACTCATCTCCACTGCTTCATCTTAACAATAGAAAGGTGTGGAGAAAGGTGTGCAAGCTTTGTGAAATTTCAAAATAGGAAGTCTTTAAATCTAGTAGATTTATTGCCTTCTCCATCTTCTTCTGATAAACAGATCTGTAGAAAGCCCCATTTTCCATAGGAATGCCAACTATTGAGAAAGCTTCAGAGAACAACTTCCCTCTGCAGCTGTGAAGGGAATAGCAGTAGCCATACAGGGTAATCTCTTAAAGACATGGATCTACATCTTTAGTTGATTATCTCTCTGATATTTAACCAATTGGAAATCAACTATAATTGTATATATTACAGCAGCATAACAAATGCACAGAAATGAACAGTTTGAAAATGATGTGCTATTCATTGTTCAGAGATGGAGGGACTATTTAAATTATATTAATAATATTTATGACACAAGGATTACTTGGATCTTCTTGGGTCCAAGTAATTTTTGAAATTGATATGCAGCCCAGATTCTTAGCCATAACTTTAAATGTATAGGCTTAAAAGTGAAAAGTTGTTTAGACTAACTCCGACAAAGTATTATCATGAGATGCTTTATAAAGCACCCCTTCTTAAAATGTTAAAGAATCTATGTCCTCAGAAGGTTTGCTGTGGTTGCTTTGGATTTTCCCTGCTTTCAAATGTGCATAGACATATGCTGACAATCAGAGAAAGCCTTTGATATAATTGTATGCACAGGTAACCCTCAATTTATAACCACAATTAAACCCAAAATATATTTTGGTTAGTGAGACATTTGTTAAGTGAGCTTTCCTCCTTTTACAACCTTTCTTGCCACAGTTGTTAAGTGAATCATTGCAATTTAATTAGTAACATGGTTGTTAAGTGAGTCCAGTTTACCCATTGTCAGAAAGTCACAAAAGATGATCATATGATCCCAGGACACTGCAGAAGTCATAAATATGAGTCAGTTGCCAAGCATCTGAATTTTGATCACGTGGGGATGCTACAATGGTCGTAACTCTGAACAATGGTCATAAGCCCCTTTTTCAGTGATGTTGTAACTTCGAACAGTTACTAAATGAACGGTTGTAAGTCGAGGACTACCTGTACACATAAGATGCAATCCCCTTAATGCTTCAAATGTTTTGTTCACACCTCAGCATGTTGTGATGTCCCTTTTTCAAATTCTTTGTACAGCTCTATTAATGTTGCTAGAAAAAACATTTTAGATTGTAAGATTTTTATTTAGAATCCTATACTCCTTACTTAAATCAATATCTCTCTCTCTCTCTCTCTCTCTCTCTCTCTCTCTCTCTCTCTGTGTGTGTGTGTGTGTGTGTAAAAAGTAGTTTGTTTACAAGCCAAGTTATTTCTAATCAACTGTTTAAAAATTGTTTTGATTGACTGTACTGAAAAATCAGATCTCATTGAATTTATGTATTTATATACATAATATACTTATTACTGTCAATGAATCATTTTGAAGACCATCTGTTAGATTGTAGACATATTTTGTAACTTATATTTGATTATACGATAAAGTATTTTTTTTAAAATCTTTTCAGGTATTGGGTGGGACTGAACCAAGCCTATACAAGGGAAAAATTTGGTATACGCCTATTAAAAAAGAGTGGTATTATCAAGTTGAAATACTGAAATTTGAAGTTGGGGGCCAGAACCTTAACTTGGACTGCAAAGAGGTATTTTTAATAAGTAAAAAATATAATTTAATATTCTTCTACTTAATGACAAATTTCACATGTGTGGGATCTGTTCCACGGATTCTCTCTTTGTATATGCAGAAAGGGGCAGGGAGTTCTTTCTCTACATGAATACAAAGGAACATAGGCCTGAAAATTGTCCTTCTCTATGGTTGTCATCATATTTTGCCAAGAACTTTCTTATTATCCTTCCTCAAACTAGTTAATATGTTTTTTTAATGGTCATTTGGGAAACAGATTGATATGTAAAATGAGTAACCATTTTACTGTGGTTATTTCATTGTTGACTTTACTTATTATTTCTGTTATACAAGCCTAACTAAACCTGGTTGTATAAAAATAGTGTTAAATAAATCAATGCTAATTAGTACTGAGTGGCAAATAAAAGTTAAGCAGTAGTAAATGTATAATCCTAGATGTGCACGAAAGTCAACTTCTGAAAAAGTTTATGCAAAGTATAATATGGAATATACGTATCAATTAAACTAAAAATCCAAGGCCTGTGGTTGATGTTTATATAATTTTATGTTTTTAGGATTATTTGTTTGTTTGTTTGTTTGTTTATTTATTTATTTATACATCACCCAAAATCCAGAGTTGAACAGCCAATAAATTTAAATGAATAAACAAAGAAATCAAACAGAGTATATCTTTCCAGTTGCTCTGTAGCACCATTTCTATATATCTGAACTTTGAGTGAATTCCCAAAGCTTTTGGATGTGTCTTGCATTATACCTATTTCTTTGTATAACTTAGAAATTTATGTGGCAGGTTTACAGATTATGTACAAATTTAGTCTCTAATGAGTTCAATGGGATTTTTTCTAGTGCAAGTTTATTCAAATGAAATTTCACAAAAGCAAATATTGTTAAGATTAGATTTCTGATAAACTAAGTTAATTTGTTAACCTAGTTTAGTTTGTATTAGGTCATCTTTTTCTGGTTTCAATTTCTCTTCCTCACATACTTTACTACAATTGAATGAGAAATATTAACACTTGGGTCCATGTCTAATTTTGGTGTGATCAATTAATATTACTAATATTACTAATAAGATGATACCAGTCATACATATTTATCCCACTATAAAGATTTAGATTATCTTAAGGCTGTTGATTACTTTTGCTTCTCTTTTATTTCCTTTAGCTATTCTGGTCAAATAGTATGCATACTCCAAAAAGTATGTGTACTACAGATAGTTCTCGACTTACGACCACAATTGAGCCCAAAATTTATGTTGTAAAGTGAGACATTTTAAAGTGAATTTTCCCCCATTTTACGACCTTCCTTGCCTCAGTTGTTAAGTGAATCACTGCAGTTGATAACTTAGTAACCCAGTTGTTAAGTGAATCTGGCTTTCCCATTGACTTTGCTTGCTAGAAGTTTGCAAAAGGTGATCACATGACCTTGGGAAACAGCAATGGTCATAACTATGAACCAATTGCCAAGTATATGAATTTTGATCACATGATCATGGGAGAAAGGTCATAACTGTGAAAAACGGTTAAAAGTCACTTTTTTCAATGCCATTGTAACTTTGAATGGTCACTAAACAAACTGTTGTAAGTTGAGGATTGCCTGTATTATTTCTCCACCTTTGAGTAAATTGTAATGACAATGAAAAAAATAGATGCTTTTATTTGGGCTGCTCCAAAAAGACAGCATACAATATGGAGACAGAAATAATGTACGCCCTTAGAAGGATTGGAATTGAAAAAAAATAGTCCTACTTTTGATTATATGCTCAAGGACACCATGCTTTTTAATGGTATATAAAGATGAAAGAGTTAAGGGGAAGAGGGAGAAGATCTATGGGGGAAAAAGAATTCTTACATGGGTGGTTTAGAAAATGTCCCAGGGAAATTGGAAAGAGAACAGAATGGAAATTGAGTGGTCTTGGAGCAGATTTGTAGAGATTTGGAGCAGATTTTACCGTTTCCTGCCCGCCCATTCACCACCACTGCTGCTGCCTATTGCTGCTCGTTCGCTGCCACCCATTTGCCACTGCCTGTTTGCTGCTGCCTGTTTGCTGCCGATCACCACCCATTGGCGGTGAACGGGCTGCGTTGAACAGGCTGCGGCAATTGGGCCATGGTGATTAGGCAATGGTGAACAGGTGGCAGCGATCCATGGTGAATGGGCGGGTGGCAAATGGGTGGCAGTGAACAGGCAGTGATAGGTTGCAGCGGCAGTGGCGATCCCCGCCACCTAGAACAGCTGATCGGCAGTATTCCAGAAGGCCAATCAGCTGCTCGGCAGTAAAGGCTCCAGCATTCCCCGGTGGTGGCACACCAACTCCCCTCCCCCCACCACAATATTCGCTCTATAAGATGCACAGACATTTCTACCCACTTTTTTTTTGGGGGGGGGGAGTGTGTCTTATAGTGCGAAAAATATGGTATTTAGTTCCTCTGATACGAACAGATCATTGTAGTTTGACCTAGTTGTGAGTTGAAGACCAATACAACTGGAGTTTTACTAGGTAGCAGAATTATCAAGCTCCATAAGCATAATTCCAACACATCTTTTTTATGTATCCCCAAGTGGAGGAACTTGTGGTTCTAAAAAAAAAAATTGAAAGTAGGTCCTACAGACAGGATAAGCATTGTTGCTTGTGATCATTATATCTTTACTTTGCTATAAAAATGAACTAGATATGGGACTGATGTTGCAGTGAGATCGGACGTGAGGAGTGGGTCTCTGCACTCCCACGCTCAGTTCTCCCTCTTGGAAGGCTTCGAAAGGAGCTAAAGCCATCCTGTAGGGGTGGTGAAGAAAAGAGGAATGCCCTGCAGGTCACGGAAAGCAGGAACTTCATCGCTCGGATCCGAGACGACTTAGACTCCGGGATGGTGGTCCCGCGGGATGGGATTGAGACAGGGCTTGTTGAGTC
>JANHFL010003795.1:253098-263513 GCA_032468155.1 Oxyrhabdium leporinum | reverse complement strand
GAAGGAAGGAAGGAAGGAAGGAAAGAAGGAAGGAAGGAAGGAAGGAAGGAAGGAAGGAAGGAAGGAAGGAAGGAAGGTCTTCAGTACATAGTTTTCTCTGAAAATTTTCAGAAATTTACCGTTTTAAACATTTTTTCAAGACACCCGAACTAGAACAGTTTCACCCTGGATTTGACATCATACATGATGTTACAGTAGTCCTTGATGTATGACCACAATTACGCCCAACATCTCTATTGCTGAGCGAGACAGTTGGCAAGTGAGTTTTGCCTCATTTGACGACCTTTCTTTGTTAAGTGAATCATTGCTGTTGTTAAGTGAATCATTGTTGTTAAATTAGTAATATGGTTGTTAAGTGAATTTGGCTTCCCCATTCACTTTGCTTGTTAGAAGGTCTCAAAACATGATCATATGACCCTGGGACACTGCAATTGCCATAAATACAAACCAGTTGCCAAGCATCTGAATTTTGATCACGTGACCTTGGGGATGCTGCAACAGTCATGAGTGTGAGAAAAAACAGTCATAAGTCAATTTTTTCAGTGTCATTTGTAACTTTGAGTGAATTAACTGTTTTAAGTCGTAAACTACTTGTATCTGGGATTTAGGAGTGAATCCTTGTATCTTAGATGACTAGCAAAATGTTGACCTTATTTATGAAAGCAAAACTTTTGAATTCTGGTCTAAAGAAAGGTCTTGTTAATTACTCAATCAAATGTATCACAACCATTGCCTACGAAATTACAAAATATAAGAAAAATTAATAGAAAAAAAAAGATTAAACAGATCTCTAAGTAGAATGGAAGGTCTAAAGTGCAATCTTTAAGATACCATTATAAAATATTAAAATAAAAGTATACTGATAATAGATATGAGTGGTAAAATACTGATTCAAATTAAGGTCTATTAAATATTAATATGTTAAGAAAAAAATTAAAAACCATTGACTACCCAATAAATTTTAACAAAAAAACAATTGAACTTCTGTAGGATCCATAAGAATTGTGTGTTTAATAAGAAATACGTGATAATGTCTAATTGAGAAGATTGGCTTGAGAGAGCGTCTATGTGTAACTATTATAGTGATTAAAAGAAACAGACCTTCAGTATGTTTGTCCATGCTCTGTCCTATGCCCTGCAATGTTCTGGCTAGGAATTTTAATTGTTGCAATGCAATACATGATAAAGCATTTCTTGTCTGAAAGAAGAAATTCAGCAAAAGGAAAATTTCATTTTGATCTGTAAAAGATGTCAACAAAGGGGAAAGATTTGTTGACTGCCCTGTGATTGCCCTCCTTCCTTCCCTCCTTCCCTCCCTCCCTCCTTAACTCTAGGCAGCTGTTTGGACAAGTTCCTACATTTTCCTTGGCAAAGTTTCTCGAAGTAGTTTGCCATTGCTTCCTTTTTAGGTCTGAGAGAGAGTAACTGGCCCAAGGTCACTTCACTGTCTCCATGCCAAAGGTGGAACTAGAACTAAGAGTCTCCTGGTTTCTAGCCTAATGCCTTAAGCACTATACCAAACCGTCCCAAAGTTGAAAGTAGCTGGAAATATACCTAACCTCATTCTGAAGTTCAGTAATTTAGGATTTTTCTTTACTTCTTTTCCTCGCCTGAATATATTCCCAAACAAGCAGTTGTTGGCGTGGCAAATCATAGCGGCTAAGTTTCCTCAAACTGCTTGTTGCCACAGGAATCAAAATTGATCTGTTAGGACTAACGGACTAAATCCTACTAGGAAAAAAAAAGGAATTTAAATCAATAGGGAAGTATTAACAACTGTGCTATCACTTCTACTTTTTAAAAAAATACTGGAAAAAAATATAGAGAAAAAGAAATCAATTATCAAAGAAGAAATTTAAAAAAAAAAAAGAAACAAAGGGGTGCAGGACATATATTCATAAACATACATGCATCTGTATATAAAACTGTGCAATAAATATTTCAATAAATGGAATCCAGAATTTGTTGCAGTCTTTCATGGCCGATCTATGATAACCAATTATGCAGACCATTGAATAGTTGGAATTCTATTTTTATTGTCCTTCTATTCTAAAACTCCTATTAGATATATATCCAGGCATGTGAAAGAGTGTTCACAAACACTTTGTTTATAAGGCTTCAAGGGATTTAGGGATTTATAAATAGGTAAATAGTTTCGGTTGGGCACTGTAAAATTTTGGAGCCATATGATTTGCTATGAAATGTTTCAGAGCTGCTCGTATGTGATCATTATTCCTTATTCAGATAATGAACGGCTGATGTATAAAGCAACATGATCAATGTGCAACAGGCACCTGGAGGGGCAAATGACATGGGTTTTGTAGTCTGTTAGCTAGCATATCTACTAACATTCCTAAATTGATAAACAAGCTGGAGACTAGCTCCAGATAAGTAAAAGTTTGTTAGTACAATCTGGTTTATTTCTTTTGTGAACTTCAAAGAACCTTTTTCCTTACAATTATGCCCCTTCTGATGTCAGACCTTATTTTAATGAACATGTGTGATAGCATGGGATGCAAATATGTATCATGTTTGACTACATGTAACTGATTTCCTATGCAAAGGGGAGGTTACTTTTATCCTGTCCAATCAACTTTCCTCTTGTGCTTTCTTTGTTGTGTTAACTATAAAAAGGAGTGACACATGGGGCTTGGGGTTCTCTCTTCCTTTTTCATAGAGAGATGCCACTTTATCAGGGTACCCTAATAAACTGCTCTTAAATGATCTTCCAACTCATTTGCTTATTGGGGAAGGTAGACTGAGGCAGAATCTAGGGCCAGATTTGGCTTTCACCTGGAGCACTATCCCCAGATATTTGAAGCTCTTGATCTGCTCGGTTTCCTTCCTCTCAACTTTGGATTTCCCCATCATTGATTATTGAAAGGGGTTGTTGGCAGTAATGGATAAAAGCTTTGAAAGCTTCTTCAAGTCTTGCAGGAATTAATGGAACAATAGCCACATCGCGATACGTATATAGGGGAACTGGAATAACCACAAACAATTTTGCAGAACTCTTTCTGTAGATGTCTTTTCCCATAAGATGTCGTTGGACCAGAATATATGATCTAATGTAAAATGGTTGAGAGAAAAACGAACCTTTTGGTTGTCCAGCATTGATTCTTTCTCTGTCCAATCTTGGAACTGGCTATTCAAGTGATAGGCATCAATGTTGCTAATTGTACTCGGCAAATGTACAGGATGGTAATTAGTTGGATTCCTATCCCTCCCTGTACTTCTTTTTTTTTAAAAAAGAAATATAGAGACAATCATGGCAGTATTCCAATCTTGGAGAAAACAAAGCTCTTAACCACTAATACTGTGCTATTGCAGCAGTATTAGTAAAGAAAGATATACAAATGATTATAGTGCATGCTGGAAAGGATTAAAAAATTAAAAAAATGAAAAAAACAAAAAAAACCCAGCAACTACTGCTACAACAACTGCTTCTTGTGCCTGCATGCATCCAGATTGCAAGTGTTGCCAAAATGTCTCAGGACAGATTTTTCTTAAGCTATTTTAGAGCCAAGATGGCATGAGCATCATACAGCAACATCTTAAGCAATGAGTGCAAATGTAACCCCATAGACTTTTAAAGATGAAATGGGAGCTTTAAGCATATCTAAGGTTTAAGGCATCTGTTTTCTCCTTTGTTTTCTCCATTATTATCATCACCACTACTATCCTAAAAAAAAAAAAATCCAGAGAAAAACAAAGGGGGGGGGCAGTTTTGATGTTGTCCACACCTAAAATCATTTGTGATTCTGAGGGGGTTACAAGTGTGTGAAGATGTGGATTGCAGGTTGCCCATTCCTGGCAGTCTCGCAAATAGAATTGTGCCACCGGTTCCAATAGGAAAGTGGACTTGGCCGTTTTCTATCTATCTAGCGCCGGTAATCAACAGCTCTTGGCTGTGCTGTGGGACAGAGAGCTTCCAAAATGAGATTGGCAAAGCCCTGGGGCAAGATCCCTTCAGATTGAATTTCCAGCATCCCTCTTGGGAAATGCTTCATTTGGAGTTGCAGTTCTCCTATCCCCTTTGCCCAGAAGATCTGGAAACCCTAACCCTTTGGACTTGTGTAAGAGTCCCAGAAGCCTCAAAGTTGGAGGTGAACAGATCCACCTTAAGGATCAATCCAGAACAAATAAGTTGTCCATCGTTGGAGGTTTGGAGCTGCCTCTGGAACAACAGAGGACATAGATACTGCATCCAGTTCTGGTCACCAGGATGCAATAAAGATATTGAGTTCTCAGGCAACCAGACCAAAGTGGAATGACACAGAAAGAAACTCTGACTGGAAACCAAACCTGTTTTGGGTTAGGTGAGCTCACTCGTGGTCTACTGCTTCAGAAGCTAACTGACTATCTCAAAGCTGCCTCAACAACATTGGTTCATGAACCTCCCGATTGATTTGCAATTCAATAAATTTATCATAAGAAAATCAGTAGAAGTTGACTTTCTAAATTCCTGTAGAAGTCTTTCTTGACTTTCTTAACCCATTTGTTCCCTTGGACATCAGCTTGTCTAAACACTGGGAAGAGTGCAGAGAAGAACAACGAAGACGATTAGTGGGCTGGAGGCTAAACTAGGTATGCGTAGTCTAAAGAAGAGAAGGACTAGGAGTTACCTGATAGCGGCCTTCCAATATTTGAAGGGATGTCACAGAAAAGAAGAGGTCCACCTATTCTCCAAAGCCCGTGAGGACAAAACAAGAAATAACCCATAGAAAGTTATCAAAGAGAGATTCAACGTAGAACTAAGGAGAGATTTCCCATCAGTGAGAACAATTAATCAGTGGAATGGCTTGTCTCCTGAAGTTGTGGGCGCTCCATCGTTGGAGGTTTTCAGAAGATGATTGGACAACCTTCTGCTTGAGTAGAGGGTTTGGCTAGAAGGCCTCCATCATCTCTTCCAGCCCTATGATTCAATCAATCAGAATAGAGCTGGAAGGGACCTTGGAGGTCTTCTATTCCAACCCACTGCTCAAGCAGGAAACCCTCTACCATTTCAGATAAGTAGTTGTCCAGTCTTTTCTTAAAAATCTCCAGTAATGAAGCACCTACAACTTCTGAAGGCAAGGTGTTCCACTGGTTAATTCTCCCTTGGAAGTTTCTCCTTAATTCCAAGTTGCTTCTCTCCTTGATTAGTTTCCATCCGTTGTTTCTCATCTTGCCTTCTGGTTGCTTTGGAAAATAAACTGACCGCCTCTTCTTTGTGGCAGCCCCTCAAGTACTAGAGTACTGCTATTATGTCATCCCTAGTCCTTCTTTTTCCTAGATTGGCCATACCCAAGTCCCGCAACCGTTCTTCATATGTTTTTGTCTCCAGGCCTTTCATCGTCTTAGTTGCTCTTCTTTGCACTTTTTCCAAAGTCTCAACATTTTTTTTCTGTAACGTGGTGACCAAAACTGGATGCGGTACTCCAGGTGGGGCCTTACTAAGGATTTATAAAGTGGTACTAATTCTAAGTCCTCTCTGTGTTTCTATGTGATAACAGTACAGATGGTTGATGACTGCTGTCATATTCCTCCCTCACAAATCTCATCTGCTAGGATAAACAGATCCAGATTGTTTAACCGTCCCTCATGGGGTTTAGTTTCTCCTCTAAATTTGCTCGTTTGCCACTTTCCCTTTTTAACCATGATCTCCAGAGCTGCAGGCTGTCAGGGTTCCATCATAGTTCCACTCGTCCATTCAGCACTCAGACACACGCAACTCGGTTTTGATCCGGGAATTTGATCAAAGTCAACTCGATCAAGTCCCCCACTTGAATGGATGTTTCGGAGTGCATTGTTTAATTGGGAGCCTTCAAATTGATCTGGTGATTTGGAAAAGCAAAATCTGGGGAGTAAAGGGATTGCTTCCTTTAATATAGAGGGAAAATTAAATCAAACTGAGTCAGAGTCACCCACAGATACTTAGCCTTGAAGAATTATAATAATTTGTCTCCCATGAAGCGCGATATTTATTGCCAATACTATTTATAATCCACCCAGTAACCAAAGTTCTCTGGACAGATTACAACATTACTAAAAGCATTTTAAAAATGCAATGAATATAGATATTTATATCCTGTCTTTCCAGCCCCAAAAAGCACTCTGTACAGCTAATGTACACACACACACACACACACACACACCCGATGTACTAAAAGAAATTAATAGCCCTATCTATGATTAAAGATATTGTTAAACCAGCATATAAAATAATAATTTCAAAAATAAAGGCATGTTACCATTCGCCCCAGAGCTCCATGATGAGGTGAGCTATGTGTCCCATTAAATTATTGAATTAATCTAGCATCCATTATTTATTTGCTTGGGATTTTTTTTGTTTATTTATTTTTTTGTTTATTATTTATACCACCGTCTGCTCACTAAAGTTGCGTAGAACAGTAAGTAGTTGCAATATGGTGAGCTGGTACACTGTGGAAATATAAATAATTCCATAGAGATGGCCATTGTTGCCCTGCTTTATCAGCCCTGCAAAGGGGAGGGGCAACCAAAGAAAGCATAGCTTTCTTAAGTTTCTAGTCCTTATGACCAAAAAAAGAGAGGCTGAGCTCTCTCATTTAAATCAGTGTTTAATCCCAGTCAGTCAGTCAGTCACAAGCACAGTTGCCTTCTAAATTAGCTTTACAATATCAATAATTAACAACAACAACATGATTCCACAATTCATTCTAAACTTGACAGGAACACCAATTTGTCCTGCTTCGTGATGGGAGTTGTTTTCAAAGCACTGACTTGATGTTTACTGACTCTCGCTTGAATAATTTATTGGATTATTATTAGATTGTACGTAATAAATTCAGTGCTGATTTATCACTTCCTTCTTATAGCGTGGCAAATTACGGTCGGGTGTTGTTGTTTTTTTTCGGATCGGGAAAAGATGTCCGGAACAATAGCAGAGTCTTTGCAAACTAGGCGTGTGTCTGAATGTGAAGATGTGTGCTGTCCTAAATGCTAGTATGTTATCCGAACGTGTGTGTAGTATGGAGACAAACTTTATCCCAGTAAAGTTGTCTTAAACAAGAAGCACACCCAGGAGTGCCTTTATTGTAGGGTTACAGTAGCAGAATCGTGTAAGCCTGAAAGCATCTCACTCTCTTCTCCTTTACTTCCTAGGGAACTAGGGAGGGTCTCTTCTGAAATACTTCCCATGCCCCTTTTCCACCTGAGGGTTGAGATACCTTTTCCACAATGGTTGTCCAGTCTGCAGTTCTTCCTCCTGACTCCCAAGGTCATTCCTACATACCTTTACGCCAAGATCTGCCGCTATCGGCCTCCTGAAGTAAGACAGTTAGGAATCGCAACCAAATGAGCTAATTCTACCTTATTGTACGGTTGCATTGACGGAATCTTGCAAATATGGAGGTACGGTTCTCTTTGCCCTTTCCTTTATAGCCTGAGAAACTAGGGAGAGTCCCTTCTGAGTGTCTTTCTCCACCCATTATGCGCCTCTGGGCTATTCAGTCTCTTACCTGACCGCTCCCTTGGCAGTATCTCTTCTCCCTGTATCCCAAGGCCTTTCTCACATAGCATTACAGCCACCTCCTTTACAGCCTGAGAAACTAGGGAAGGTCCATTCTGAGCATCTTTCTCCACCCATTGTTCAACTGTGGGCTAAGCAGTCTCTGATCTGACTCTTTCCATGATAGCATCTCTTCTTTCCCTTTTTGCCCCATCTGCCAAGGTTTTTCCCACGTAACATTATAGTGGTCTCCTTTACAGTCTGGGAAATGGGGTGTGTGTGTCCCTTTTGAGGCTCTTTATCTGCTCATTACACAGCTGTGGGCTATGCTGTCTCTTATGTGATCATTCCCTAGGGAGTATCTCTTCTACTTGTCCCCCAAGGTCTTTCTCACATACCATTACAGTCACCTTCCTTTACAGCCTGAGAAACTAGGGAGGGTCCCTTTTGAGCATCTTTCTCCACCCATTATGCATCTGTGGGCTATTCTGTCTCTTATCTGAACATTCCCTAAACAGCATCGCTCCGCCCCATTTCTCAGGGTCTTTCTCACATATCATTACAGCCACCTCCTTTACAGCCTGAGAAACTAGGGAGGGTCTCTTCTGCGCATCTTTCTCCATCTGTTATGCTCTTCAGTCTCTTATCTGACTCTTTCCTTGACAGCATCTCTTTTTCCCTGTTTCCCAAGGTCTTTCTCATTATAGTCTCCTAGTGAACATATTTTTATAAGTATTACACCCAGTTTTTGGATCTCAAACATGATTACCCGTGAATGTTTTTTTTATAAATAATTTCCAGTGTATTGCCCATGACATAATTTCTGACCAACATGTGAACATCAATGGTCATAAGTGCAAGGAGTGATCATAAGTCACTTTTTTTTCAGTGCCGTTGTAACTTTGGACGGTCACTAAACTCATGATTGTTAAGTCAAAGACGATTTGAACCTTGTAGATAAAAGACTTCCTAAATTCCCCTTAGCAGGGTCTCACCGGTGAGAGGAATGGCAAAAATCCAAATTTACCACTGTCGCCTCTACGGAGGTATAGTACTTCCAGTTCAGTCCCCAAGTTTCAGGGTTGTGTAATGTGTGCACTGGTGTTGATTGTATCCCTTGAAGATGTTGATTGTATTGGTTGAAGTGCTGAGCAACTTAAAGCTTTGCAAATCTCAACAGTTTTCAATCCCACTCACTCAGAGAAGGGGGGGGGGAATTGCGTGTTTTGATAGAGAAAATGCCTTTATAAATTGGTGGTTTTAGCGGAGGGGGGGGAACCCTCCTCCCCCCCCCAAAAAAAATGTGCTTCCTAGTGTGTAGTTTGATATTTGGGGGCAGGTTTAACAAATGGAAAACTACAAGCAGTCCTTGAGATAAAACCACAATTGAGGCCCCCAATTTATTACGTTGATCAGCGAAACATTTGCTAAGCGAGGTGGCCCCACTTTACGAGTCTCCTTCACGCCGTTGTTAAGGGAGTCATTGCGTTGGTTAAGTTAGTCGCATGGTTGTTATGTGAATCTGACTTCCCCCGTTGACTTTACTCGTCAGAAGGTTGCATAAGCATTTTGACCGTGCGACCGTTGGGATATTGCAATAGTTGTAACTTTGAAAAGCGTGTTTCAGAGCCATCGTAAGTTTGAGCGGTCACTAAACGAACTGTGGTGAGTCAAGGGCTACCTGTGCCACTCTAGACAAGTGGCTCTCTAATCTTTTCTTGAAAATCTCCAGTGATGATATCAGCCACAATTTCCAGACAGAAGCCGTTCCACTCTAGTTGCAACCACCACCTAAAACGGAGAAATGCATAGATTTGGGATGAAAAGAAACCCTTTGGTTCCTGGCTAGTTTTGGTTTTAATTTCTGGAGTGACCAAGCCAGCACAAACCCAGAAAAATCTCATATATCTGGAAAGCCTGCAGAGAAGAGCAACCAGGATGATGAGGGGACTGCGGGCTGAAACATACAAAGCACGGATGCAGGAATTGGGCATGGATAGTCTAGGGAAGAGAAGGACCAGGGGAGACAGGAGAGCAGCCTTCCAATATTGGAGGGGCTGCCACAGAGAAGTTGGGGGGTCAACCTATTCCCCATGAAATTGGATGGAAACTAATCAAGGAGAGAAGCCACCTACACCTAACAGTTAGAACAATTAATCAGTGGGACACCTTGCCCACAGAAATTGTGGATACTCCAACACTGGAGGTTTTAAAGAAGAGACTGGAGAACCATTTGTGTGGAATGGTGTAGTGTCTCCTGCTTGAGCAGCGGGCTGGACTAGATGAGCTACAAGGTCCCTTCCAACTCTTGTTATTCTATGATATATATATCTCAGACATCCTGGTCTAGTCCAGAGCGTGCTTCTCTTTGCATTCGAAAAGCGGGTTAGGTTTCATCCTGCAACCTCCCCCCAAACCCAGCTTCCCACGCGTTCTCAGGTCACAGATAACGTGGCCCCCCGGTTGTCGTTTCCAAATTGCCCGTTTGTCGGCTTTGACATCAGGAGGCAAAAAAATTAATACGATGTTAAAAGGAAAGGCAGGGAATTCATTCTGTGACATTAATTCAACAGGGGAGCCGATGACAAGATTTCCTTTTGAAAAAAAAAAAGGAAAATAATGGTAATGGTGAATGTTCGCATTCCTTTCATCCCCTGAAAATCCAGAGGCAGAACTCTTGAATCCCAAATAGCATTTTTTGAGATGAAAGCAGAAATGATAAAGCCAGCTTGTTTGTCTGGTGCTGCGTGATCCAAGATCTGGGGATGGATGGATGGACAGGTGGATGGATAAGGGAATGGATAGATAGATAGAGAGAGAGAGAGAGAGAGAGAGACAGACAGACAGACAGATGATACATAAGACTAGAAATATTTATTTATTTATTTATTTATTTATTTATTTATTTATTTATTTATTTATTTATTTATTTATTTATTTATTT
>JANHFL010003795.1:203317-215233 GCA_032468155.1 Oxyrhabdium leporinum | reverse complement strand
AAAGGTCTTCAAATCCGGGAGCCTCCGAAGTGCGGGGGGTAGTTCATTCCAGAGGGTAGGGGCCCCCACAGAGAAGGTTCTACTTCTGGGGGTCACCAGTCGGCATTTCGCCGCCGAAGGTACCCCCAGCAGGCCCTCTCTGCAAGAATGGAAGAGATAAAAGCTGGTTTGGGAGGAGGAGGAGGAGGAGGAGGAGGAGGAGGAGGAGGAGGAGGAGGAGGAGGAGGAGGGGATGGAGATAGAGAACTACTCTGGGATCTCTAGAGCTCTCTGAACTTGATTGTTTTCTCATAGACTCACTGGGTAACATCATCATTGCTAAAAGGGAGTAGGGTTTGAAGAGGAGGAGGATGACAACTGTAGGGTCCTTAGTGGTCTCCAGGCTTGGTGGTTTTTTTGCAGACGTTTCATTACCCATTTAGGTAACATCATCAGTGTTGCAAGGGAGTGGGATTTGTAGCAGGAGGAGGAGGACTGTGGAGCCCTTGGTGCTCTCTGAGCTTGGTGGCTTTCTTGCAGATGTTTCATTACCCATTTAGGTAACATCATCGGTGTGAGAAGGGAGTAGAGTTTGGAAAGAGGAGGAGGAGGAGGAGGAAAAGACTGTGGGGTCCTTGGTGCTCTCTGAGCTTGGTTGTTTTCTTGCATTTCCTGACCCAACTAGGTTACATCATCAGTGCTAGCTGGCATCATCAGTGCCAGTTACTGAGATATTTTACCTCCTTGGAGATTCAGAAGCTGAATCGCTCCTGCATTTTATTTTTAATAGTTAGCACACATTGAGGATGGCGTTACCATGAAAAGGAAAGGAGAAGCAGAAGCTGCTTTCAGACTCCACCTTCGCCTTCTGTCTTTTTTATTATTATGACTATTTTTGATTATCCTTCACCAACCGTCTTTGGAATGTAGGTCCTCCTAGGTTGGGTTTTTAAAGGCTTCGGAAGAATTTGATGGACTTCTTGGGTGAATAAAACATTCTTGGTTCCAAGGGGTTTGGCTTCCTTTTCAGATCCGATGCCAAGGCCCGTCTGTTCGCTTTTACGCGGGTCCAAAAAGGCAACGTTGGTTACCTCCAAAATTTTGAGTTACCGATTGTTGGGTGGGACAGTCCTTGAAGCTTGAGTCAGGGCCAAAGGGAAGGAAGATTAGAAAACCTCCGCCTTGCGGAGTCAAAAGGAAAGAGATTTATCCTGGCTACTTTCTGGTTTTCATCCTTTCCCCCCGCCCCCCACTTAGTTTGCTAGGTTCTTGCTCGCCCGGTGAGACGGTTCCATCCTTGTCCTCCCTTCCTGTGTTTGATCGGCGGCAAATGTTTCACTTTACACGCACTTTGAGCTCCAAATAGCTTGCTGGATTTCTGCAGCTCTCGAGGAGTTTAATTTCCCTAATGCTTGTTGAAAAACCCCATTTTAGAAAGACACAGGAGAGGAAGGGGGCACCAGAGATCATGTAGTAAAGCCAAGTGTGATTAGGTGAAGGCTCAGGAAGACTTCTGTTTCAATAGAAGAGTGTCTCTGTAGCTCAGCGTTGAATTGTGCACTCTTTGGTGCTTTCTGAGCTTGGTGGTTTGCTCGGAGACATTTCATGACCCAACTAGGGAACATCATCAGTGCTGGAAGGACTTTGTGGAATGGAGAAAGAGAAGGAGAAGAAGAGGAGGAGGATGACCGTGGAGTGCTTGGTGCTCTCTGAGCTTGGTGGTTTTCTTGCAGGCGTTTCATGACCCAACTAGGGAACACCATCAGTGCTAGAAGGGAATGGGGTTTATAAAATGGAGGAAAGGAGATGGAGGATGATGGTTTGCTTGGAGATATTTCATGACCCTAGTAGGGAACATCATCCGTGCTAGGAGAGAGTGGGATTTGTGGAGAGCAGAAGAGGAGGAGGAGGAGGAGGACTGAGGGGTCCTTGGTGCTCTCTGAACTTGGTTGTTTGCTTGCAGACATTTCATGACCCAACTAGGGAACATCATCAGTGCTAGGGAGTATTGGGTTTGTGCCTTGTTAATAAGTATATGGTAGCTTGTCCTGCCAGTGTTGGTGAGAGTGTGGGTCAGCCATCCATAAATTCATAGAGATAAAGCAATTTATTTTTTGTTTTTTTCTTTATTTCTTTATTGAATGTTTATGCCGCCATTTCCCCTACAAGATGACTTTGAATCACAAGGTGGACTTTACATGAAACTGCCACACCTTGACAATCGGCGCCCGATCCTTGAAAAATCCATCCTAGATCTGTTCCCCCAGGTTTGGAATCCAGTCAGTTCCATATTCTTGTCTTGCCAGACCTAACCAAAAAATCCCACCAATTAATGACCGGCTTGTGTCAAGTTTCTCCCAGCAAGCGAAAACCAGCTTGTCCATCGTGAAGGATCCAAGCAACCGCATCCCACCTTCTTCCCTTCCTAGACTTGAAGGATGGCCGAATTCAAATCATATCCCCATTTGCCACTGGCAAATATATTCCTGGTCTTGCAGTATGCCAGAGTGGCACTTTCTCATTGCCAATCCATCTCTCCGGCTTCCGGGAGGCCTCCTTATTGTCAGAGGCCTCCGGAAAATGTGCACTTCCATTATTCAGTCGCTCTATTAATATTTGGAACCACTTCATTAAATTTTGGAGCATCCTGACACTTCCCTTGCTCCTTTCCTCCTCTCTGCCTGGCTGCCACAGATAATGTAATAAGGGTAATAAACAACCGAGCTACCGTTTTCTCCTTCTCTCTCTCTCTTTTTTTTTTTATCGAAAGGGAGGCGAAAGAGGGCCTTTCTTTAATTTATTGATCGTGACCAGGTTCTCACCTTCTCGAGGGAGGAGAACAAAGGAAACCTCCATGAAGCTGGTACTTTGCAAAGCCCTTAATTGAGAAGATTTAAATATCTCCCACAATTAAACGGGAGAACGGGAGACTGGGTGTTGTAATTTATAGGGATTGTGCGCTGGGAATGCAGGAAACGGGACCAGTCATCCAAAGCTTTGTATTGAAACAATTCCTCTTTGTTGTGTTACTTTTTTTTTTAAAACGTCTCGAGGTTGTGTTATGGAACTGTACGCATGAAGGAGTGTCGGGTAAAGCCCAAGAGTGACATAGAACAATCCAAGTGTCCAGATTTTTGTTTCTTTAGACAGAAGTCAGAATCTCGCCAGGATAAACCCAGTTTAACGGCTATCCTCCACTGCAGCATTATCACCCAAAAAAAAACAGGTTGACATGTCAGTTGTTCTATGGAGAGGTCTCTTCCCCCTTTTGCAGAAAAGATAAGATGGAGAGAAGGGAGAAAAGAAAAAAGAACGAAGAACCGCCCTGTCATAAGCGTCAGTAGCTATTCATCTATTTTGATGTTGAACCACGCAGCCCCTTCCTGTATTTTCAACCACAAGAGTTAAAAGAATTCCAAAAGGCTGCTGGGTTATTATTTAAAAATCATCATCATCATCATAGCGCTACTTAATTTGGACAGCAGCCATTAGTTAACCACCTGGTTGAAACTCTCCCCTCCTCCATCCATGCTTTGCAATATGTTGGCTTCTCTAGCTTCCCAAAATAGCACCGATCAAACAAAGCACGCTCTCTCTCGTCAACAGAGGGAAGAGTGATTAAAAACAACAACAGCCCCACGCTTGCAAGCAAGAACGCTGCCATGTAATATGTCTTAGCCCCTCTCAACGACGGTCGTAGGTCCTATGACGCTAAATTACGAACCGGGAACGAGCGTCTCCTCGCTTCGTTTGGACGCAGCTGAAGGAGGAACATATGGTCTGCCAAGCGGGACCACCCCCCCCCCCGGGGGGGGGCAGGGGGGGCAGAATGTCCTTTCCACAATACTCGATGTTACAAGCTGCATTGCTCGGCGTTGGGGTTTTTTTTTTGCTACTCACGGTTTCTATGGTTGCGGCCCAAAGGGGGTCTCGGGGGACGCTGAAGATTCGCCGGTTTTAAAATTCCTTTCTGCAGGCAGGGAGAGGCATCCGGAAGGACTGGATGAAAACTCGGCCGGGGGGGGGGGTGGTCAAAAGAGAAGCTGGCTTTCGTTTCGCTCTCCGGGTGACTCTCGTTGGATGCCGACTCTCCCTGGGTTTGGCACTTGCAGGGTGCGGGGTTGATAAGTTCCAGTGTGCACCCAGTTTAGGACTGAAGCGCTAATCCCGTTTTAGGCATGAAAACAGGGCGGGGGGCTTTGGGCCAGTCGCCCCGGAGACTGTGCCTTCTAGTTCTGCCTTGGACACCAAAGCTGTCAGGGTGACTTGGGGCCAATCACCAGGAGTCTGGGAGTTCTAGTTCCGCCTTAGGCATGAAAGTTGTCTGGGCGACTTTGGGCCAATCACCAGGAGTCTGGGAGTTCTAGCTCTATCCTAGGCATGAAAGTTGTCTGGGTGTTTTGGGGCCAATCACCAGGAGCCTGGGAGTTCTAGTTCCGCCTTAGGCATAAAAGTTGTCTGGGTGATGTTGGGCCAACCGCCAGGAGCCTGGGAGTTCTAGTTCCGCCTTAGGCATGAAAGTTATCTGGGTGACTTTGGGGCCAATCACCAGGAATCTGGGAGTTAGGCGTGGCAGCTGTCTGGGTGATTTTGGACCAATCGCCAAGAGTCTGGGAGTTCTAGTTCTGCCTTAGGCATGAAAGCCAACTGGATGACTTTGGGCCAATCACCAGGAATCTGGGAGTTCTAGTTCCATCTTAGGCATGGACGTTATCTGGGTGATTTTGAGCCAACCACCCAGAGATTGTAATTCTAGTCTCTCCTTAGACCTGAGAGCCGACTGGGTGACTTTGAGTCAGTCCCTCTCTCGTAGCCCATTATTTTTCAACATGTATGAAGGAACATACAATTCCCCAGAAATTTCTCCCACTTCTGGCAAAACCCACAAATTACGTACCCCCCAAAAAGCATTTGGGAATTTGTTTCCTTCCGCTGGAGAGAAAAACCCTCACCTCCACCTGGATCTGATTTGCAGAAATGCAACAGAGCAAGTTTTTGGAGTTTTCTTTTCCTCCCAGCTTGACGGATTTGATTGAGATAATTATAACACCAGGAGAGCTTTTGGCCTTGCAAAAATACGAGGAGCAAAGGGGACTGACAACCCGGAATGATAATTTTTGCAGCAGACAAAACAAGCTTTGAAAATGTATGTGTGTCAGAGGAGGGGGGGGGTGACAGCTCTAACTTCAGCCCTGCCTCAAGGTCGCTCTTCGCGGCGAGATGGAATTTAAATACCTAATTTTATTCTATTTATTTAAAACATTTTGCACAAGGAAAACACCGCTGCGTGAACTAATACATCCAGGATACAAATCATACATACACACACACATACTACACACAGAGAGATGACATTTCACATCAAGGACTGATTTTGTGGATTGTACACAGCAGTTCCCTCCCTGCCAATCAGTGGCGGGATTCAGCCAGTTTGGGCCGGTTCAGACGAACCGGTAGGAAAGATTCTGGCTGATCCTGCCCCCTCCCGCCCCATTTCCTGGAGTTCTCCATGTGCCCTGTTTTGGCTCCCAGGTTTGGCAGGGGGGCCCACTAGGCCCAAAATGGGGTGTGTCCAATAAGCCACGCCCACCAAGCCACGCCCACAGAACCGGTAGTAAAAAAAATTGAATCCCGCCACTGCTGCCAACATAACCATTACCGGATGGGGAAGATAGGAGCTGTAGTCCAACTGGAGAACCAGCCTAAAGAACTGCAGATACACCGAATACAGGAAGTCCTCGACTTACGAACACAGTGGAGATCAACATTTCCGTGGCTAAGTGAGATGCTCGTTAAAGTGAATTTTGAACCCCCGTTTTAGCGCCTTTCTTGCCACCGTTGTTAAGTGAATTGCTGCAGCCGTTAACTTCGTTACATGGTCGTTAAGTAAATCTGCTTCCCCCCCCGTGGACTTTGCTTGTCAGAAGGTCGCAAAAGGGGATCACGTGATCCCAGGATGCGACGACTGTCATAAGTAATAATCGATTGCCAAGCGTCTTACATTTTAATGGGGATAGTACAATTGTCGGAAGTGGGGAAAACGGTCCTTTTTTCAGTGCTGTTGCAACTTTGAACGGTCACTAAATGAACTGTTGTAAGTCGAGGACTGCCTGTAATAGAATTGGAAGGGATGTCGGAGGTCTTCTAGTCCAGCTCCCTGCTCGAGCAGGAGACCCTCTACCATTTCAGACCAACGGCTGTCCAATCTCTTTTGAAAAACCTCCACTGATGGAGCGCCCACAACTTCCGGTGGCAAGAAGTTCCCCTGGTTAATTGTCCTCCCTGTCAGGAAGTTTCTCCTTAATTCCAGGTTGCTTCTCTCCTGGATTAGTTTCCATCCGTTGCTTCTTCTCCTGCCTTCTGGTGCTTTGGAAAATAAGTTGACTCCCCTCTTCTTTGTGGCAGCCCCTCAAATATCGGAGCACTGCTATCCTGTTCCCCCCTAGTCCTTCTTTTCTGGGTCAAAAAATCAACTTAGCAACCACCTTCCTTCGCAACAAAAATATTGGGTTCCCTTGTGGTCGTATGTCGAGGACTCCTTACATTTGCTTACTAGTTCAGTTTTTCTTGTAACGTTTTCTTTTCTCCAAATCCCTAGTTAAACCACGTTTCTTCCCATGGAGAAAACACACATGGGGTCTTTGGTGGAGAATTTGCATAGCTTTAATCTGGGGCTCTTTTCTGCAGATCTGGCAAAATTTATTTTCCAAGGCAAAGCTGCCATCCAGATTCGCCTTGCCAGAACTCCAATACTTGCTAATCCTGGTCTGTATCAGGATTTCCCTGTTTGGCTGACATAGGAACCTCGTAACAGGAAGAAGAGTCTAAAAGGTCTCTTTTCATTCCTTGCAATGCCCAGAAGCGTCCTGGGTAATATTATTTTTTTCTATAATTATCAGCTACCGTGGGAGGATTCCACGCTAGCTAAAGGCAGTCTAAAAATAGTTTCTAATGAATACTGTTAAAACATAAGCAGGAGAGAGGTTGCAACGGTGCCCATAAGGGGGAAATCCTTTCTGCTGTGCATACACCAATACCAACTTTTTTTGTTCGTTGCATCGTGCTTTTATTCCGACCAGATTTTTTTTTTCTCCCGTCTGCTAAGAACATGCAGAGCTGCTGCCTCTCAGTCCTCAGCCTGCCTACTTCTGGAATACTGTGAATAAACATTAGCAGAAATGCTGTGCGGGATAATTGGATTGCTGCTTTTAAAATGCACGAGCTGTTTCCGACATAAATCCAATTAAAGTCTTACTTAAATTTAGGCCGGGAAGAATTCCGGAGTTATTTGATTCGCCCTTGGTCTTATTCACCCTTGCAACGTAATATCTGAAAAGCACATTTTTTTTCCCACCCTTGTATAGTCTGCATTTAAAAGAGAAAGCATGAGAGAGAGAGAGACAGAACAAGAGAGAGAGACAGACAGACAGACAGAGAGAAAGAGAGCATGAGAACACGAGAGAAAGAGAAAGAGAGGATGAGAGAGATAGAGAGATAGAATGAGGGAGATACAGAGAGTAAGAGAGAGAAAGAGAGACACAAAGAGAAAGAATGAAAGAATGAGAGAGAATGAGAACGACAGAGACAGAGAATGAGGAGAGAAAGACCAAGAGGGGAAAGAGAGCGAGACAGAGAGACAGAAAGAGAATGAGAAAAAGAGAGAGAATGAGTGAGAGAATGAGAGAGAACAAGAGAGACAGAGAGAATGAGACAAAGAGAGAATGTGAACACGAGAGAGAGCGAGAGAGAATGAGAGTCAGAGAAAGAGAGAGAAAGAAATACAGACTTGTTAACTGCTGGACTCCAATTTTATTGCCTGCTGTCCCAACTGCCAGTGCCATGTCGAATTGGGCACCTAATACTTCTTTTATAAGAGTTGTTAGCTGCCACTGAAGATTAAAAAGCCATCATTAGTTATTTCCTGGAGCTCGTTGAAAAAGCATCTTCCATCTTTCATGGCAAAGATCCGTGGTTTGTCACTGGCGTTAGAACAGAACAGAACAGACTTGAAAGGGTCTTTGGAGGACTTCTAGTCCAACCCCCTGCTCAGGCAAGAAACCCTACCCCACTTCAGACAAATGGTTGTCCAATCTCTTTAAAACTTCCAGTGTTGGAGCATTTACAACTTCTGGTGGCAAGCAGTTCCACGGATTAATTGTTCTCACTGTTGGGAAATTCCTCCTTAGTTCCAGGTTGCTTCTCTCTTTGATGAGTTTCCATCCGTTGCTTCTCGTCCTGCCTTCAGGTGCTTTGGAGAATAGCTTGACCCCTCTTCTTTGGGGCAGCCCCTTTTGTTCTTCCCCTGGCTCCTTTTCTGCCTCCTTGCCAGTACCCATAAAGTGACTTTGCCTGACCGGGCTTATTATTAGTGACATTAATAAAAGGATCCAGTGCTGCAGCCAATGCAGTTTTTTCCTGAGGCTAAACCAGCTGCTGTGTGAGGAACTGCTGCCAGAGGCATTTGTCATCTTACATTTTTCACCTTGACAAGTTTTCAGGCCTGTTTTGTTCCTGAGCTAGACTCCAACCTGACAATTTGGACGTCGAAAGAACAGTCCGGAGTTTGGAAGGGAATCAGCTTTCCTGGAGCCAAAATGTAGAAATGCATGAGGTGTCGGACATTTGGATAATCAGAGATTCTCAAGTTGACCCCTCAGCTGAGCAAAGGCTCGACTTTTAGGAACCACATCCGAGCAAATTCGATTCGTGGCCCCGGGCCGGGGTGGTGGAGGGTGGATGGGATTTGGGGAGTTGAAGTCCACGCATCTTAAAGCTGTCCGGGACGACGAACGTTGCTCCAGAGAAATCGGCAGGGAGAGCAACGAGAAGAACTAGACGTGATAGACCATGACATAGACCTTGGCCAACGGGATCTCAACGGAAGGGGACACGGAACGGCGTGTTAAAGGTGACTGGCAGGCATTTGGCAAGCGAAGCGTCGTTTTCAAGACCAACCTCCCCCTACGCCTGAAGATAAAAGTTTTCTATCGGTTTGTGCGACCTGTCCTTTCATGCGCTGTCTTCCAAACTGCCAGCCCAAGAAACCCTTTTCAGCCATTTTTTTTATTTAGCGGTTTTGGGAAGCTGCAGGCAAAAATCTTTCAGATGGATAACTGATGATTTAACTGATAGCTGATGATTTAACGGATAACTGATGGTTTAACGGATCACTGCTGATTTAACAGACAACTGATTTAACGGACAACTGGTGATTTAACGGATATCTGATGGTTTAACAGATAACTGGTGATTTAACGGATAACTGGTGATTTAATGGATAACTGGTGATTTAACTGATAGCCGATGACTTAACAGACAATTGATTTAACGGACAACTGGTGATTTAATGGGCAACTGGTGATTTAACTGACAACTGATGATTTAACAGATAAATGGTAATTTAATGGATAACTGAAGATTTAATGAGAGATGCACACACTTACCGGAGGTAGTTGCCCCAGACCATAGAGGGTAAGTTTCCTGGGATCAAGGTAAAGGGGGTCTCCGAAATCCTGATAGGGTTTCCAGCAGGGGGTAAAATACCCCTGCTGCAAGAGTTGTTTGGCTCTCCGATGATAGCTCTCTCGAAATACTTGTTCTCTCGGGACATCCCAGCAATTGTAAACGGTTTTGCTCCGTGCCTGGATCTTTAAACCTTTCTGGGGAAGGATGGGCAGTGGCCTGATCAGCACGAAGTGGCGAGGATCAATTTTGGGGTTCAGGGGCATCCTGCCTCTGTTGCCCCAGGGCGGGCTCCAATAAGAAACCCAAGTAATCAATTAATCAATAGTCTATTCTTGAGTCTTGATTCAAGCCCTTGTTAAAAAAAAAAACTAATCTACAAGCAAAGACTTTCTTTGGATTCACTGTCTTGGGTGTTCGGGGGTTTTCAGCCCATCAAAGCAAACCAGCATTGTTCCCAATCATGTTGGGCTGTTGGCGGCATCCAAGCCAGGATTCCTGATTGGCCTCCCAGGAGGAACAAAGCTGCTAATAGACAGAGGAACTGCTAACGCTTAAGACAAAACGAACTTAATGCCCCCCCTCCTTCCCTTTGGGGCTCTGCAAACCTCCAGAAATTAAAACCAGGCTTTCCAACAAGCTGTGATGAGAGACCCTCACCGGGATCTAAACCCAGTTTGGATCTAACGTGGACCCAGCTCTCTGAATTTCCCTACTACGACCGTATTTGCAAGCCGGCAACATCCATGCCCCTATGCCCCTCTCCTTCTCTCTCCCCCCCTTTCCTTTTCTTTTCTTCCTCCTTCCTCTGACCAAGTCTCTAGTCCCTAAGAGTACCCTTCCGCCTTCCTTCCTACCAAGCCCGTTGTCACAGCCAAACCCTCAGCCACCCCCCACTACCCATCTTCCCCATCCCCGACGTTCAAGTTTGCTGTAGGTTGGAAGGCTTTTCTGCTCCTCTCCCGGGCTTTTTATTCTCAAAGACACTAGTCCCTAAGGGGTCATTTATGGCCCCTCTAGAAAACTAAAGGCCCCAAAGGTCTCATGGCTGAACAGAGGCCTCCTCCCTGAGCTCCCACTCACTCCAAAGCCATTCCAGCCCAACGACCCCCACCACCACCACCACCCACCACCACCTGGGGGCCGTTTCCCCTTCTAGCCCCTTCCCCTTTATAAAGGCTTCCTCCTCTTCCTAACTTCCCCTGGGCGTTATAAGGCTCCAGCTAAGCCCAAGGCCTGGGGTGGGGGGGCTTCCGCGCCCCCTCCCCGCCGTCTTTCTCCTGCCGGCTCCCAACGCCAGCTGCCCTGGGAGGCGGAGAGAAGAAGGTGGCGTCTCCCGTTGCCCTTGGCAACCGCAACTGGCAAGCGCGGGCGGGCTGGCGTGTCCCTCGACGCCCTCCGTAGCAGCCCGCTGAAGCTGCTTCCGCCCGGATGGTTTCCCCCTCCCCTTTCCACTTCCTTGTTGTTGTTTTGTTTTTAAAAATCTTCTCGGGCTTCCCCCCCCCTCTTTTTTTTTTTTTTGCAACCACCTTTATGTCTCTCTGTTCCCCACCTGCATTTTTAACTCCTCTTGCCAGAGGAGGGGGGAAAAAAAAGGGGGGGGGAGAAATGAAAGTCTTTTTCAAACTTTTAAGAAGTGTGGACTACAGCTCCCAGAATTCCCCAGCCGGCTGACATGGGAATTCTGGGAGTTGAAGTCCACCCCCACCCCCACCACCCCTCTTAAAGAATGAATGCTGGCTGGAGAATTCTGGGAGTGGAAGGCCATACATCTTGGCTGCTGGGGTTCAAGTAGAGTCTGGACAGCCATTGGTTGGCAGCGGTTAGGGGTTGGACTTGATGGCCTCCCAGACCCCTTCCCTCTCTATGAATGAATGAGTAGCAATGTGACTCCAAGAGCAAAGTGTGAGCAATAGAATAACAGCAATAAACAAGTGATTTTTAGTAGCTGAGAGTCATTTTAAAGAATGAGTAATTTTTTAATCATTGAACCACATCATACACTGGGGATAATGTTAAGGGTCCCATTTCCTGGCTGTATTGCTAATTGGCCAAGTATCCCTTTCTTATGTACAGATAGTCCTCACCTTAAAATAATTTGTTTACTGACTGTCCAAAGTTCCAACATCGCTGAAAAATGTGACTTATGACCATTTTTCACGCGACCCTTGTGGCATCTCCGTGATCACGGGATCAAAATTCAGGTGCTTGACTATTGATTCACATTTATGACGGTTGCAGTGTCCCGGGGTCATGTGATCCCCTTTTGGGACCTTCTGATAACCAAAGTCAATGGCGAAACCAGATTCGCTGAGCAACCATGTTATTAATTTTACAGCTGCAGTGACTCTCATAACTACCACGGCAAGAAAATCATACAATGGGGCAAAATCACTTAACGTATCTATCTATCTATCTATCTATCTATCTATCTATCTATCTATCTATCTATCTATCTATCTATCTATCTATCTA
>JANHFL010003795.1:39981-56097 GCA_032468155.1 Oxyrhabdium leporinum | reverse complement strand
TGGTCACCACACTATAAAAAAGAGGTTGAGGCTCTAGAAAAAGTGCAGAGAAGAGCAACCAGGATGATTAGGGGACTGGAGGCTAAAACATACGATGACAAACGGTTGCAGGAACTGGGCATGGCTAGTCTAGTGAAGATGGACCAGGGGAGACATGATACAAGTCTTCCAATATTTGGGGGGCTGCCCCAGAGAGGAGGAAGGGTCAAGTTAGAAGGGGAACTTACCACATTTGCAGATGATACTAAGCTGGCAGGAATAGCTAACACCCTAGAAGATAAGCTCAAGATCCAGATGGATCTCAACAGACTTGAACACTGGGCCCTATCTAACCAAATGAGATTCAACGTAGAGAAAAGGAAAGTTCTAAGCTTAGGCAAGAAAAACCAAAAGGACACATATAGATTGGGTGAAACCAGGCTTAAGAGCAGGAACTGTCAGAGGGATCTTGGAGTCTTAGTGGACAACCAGCTAAATAGGAGCCAGCAGTCTGCGGAGGCAGCCCAAAAAAGCCAATGCAATCCTAAGCTGCATTAACAGAGGGACACAATCAAGATCAAGGGAGGTACTAATACCACTCTGTAAAGCCTTAGTAAGACCACACCTGGAGTACTGCATCCAATTTTGGTCATCACACTATAAAGAAGATGTTGAGGCTGTAGAGAGAGTGCAGAGAAGAGCAACCAGGATGATTTAAGGGACTGGGGGCTAAAACATACGATGAACGGTTGCAGGAACCGGGGATGGCTAGTCTAGGGAAGAGAAGGAGCAGGGAAGACAGGAGAGATGGTCTTCCAACATCCCAAAGCAGTCCAAACTTCACGTGAGAGCTCAGATAAACAAGACGCCAGAGGTTGACCAGATTCACTCAAGACAAACACCTAGGGTTTCCATTTCCTCTTCTGCCAAGAGCCAGCAATGACCCCTACATGACCCACCTGGGAATCTGACCACAGACAATAGAATATTAAAGATGTTCTTGCACAGGAACAGGAAGCTCAAATACAAAGCCCAAAGTAGGTATAAAAACCTCCCACTCTCACCTCCATGTGGTCAGCTGCTCCAGAACCATGTGCTTGATGGTTCTGCTTCATCAATAAACCTTCTTTCCAATCAGCCCCCATCTTTCCAGTGCCTTTCTCCCGGCTTGGAACTGAACCAGATAGATACTTCTTCCCACACGGGTAATCCTCAACTTACGACCCCAATTGAGCCCAACATCTCTGTTGCTAAGCACGACCGTTGTTAAGTGAGCTTTGCCCCGTTTTTATTATTTATTTATTTTTTGCTACTGTTGTAAGTGAACCACTGCACTTGTTCAGTTAGCAATACAATGGTAAAGCGAATAGTTTCAGTTGTTAAGTGAGTAACACGGATGTTAAGTGCATCTGGCTTCCCCATTGACTTTGCTTGTCAGAAGGTCGCAAAAGGGGATCAGGTGACCCCAGGGACTGCTTCGTGAAGAAAGTTCTCGGACGAGAAGCGAAATGTTTTCAAGGAACTAAGTCCGGTTGCCTTTTGAAAAAGCACCTTTGGGATATATTATAAAATATTTTTTTAAATGTTATCAAATCTCAATTCAGATTAACAGACTAATAGAGTTGGAAAGGACCTTGTAGGTCATCCAGTCCAACCCCCACCCAAACAGGAGACCCTGAACCATTTCTGACAGATAGCAGTCAAGTTTCTTCTGGAAAGCCTCCAGGGATGAAGCTCCCACAGCTTCCGAAGGCAACATCTGTTCTATGGGTTGAGTGTTCTCACTGTCAGAAAATTCCTCCTTATTTCCAGGTTGAATCTCTCCTTGATCAATTTCCATCCATTATTCCTTGTCTGGACTTCGGGTGCTTTGGAAAATAGCTTGTCCCCCTCCTCTGTATGGCATTTACCTTGTCAGGTAGAAGTCAGGGAAATATTGATATTTTTCCTCTGTGGTCACCAAGCCCCATTATTCTGCATTTATTCCCCCCATGAAACTTTTCAAAAATCAGGCTGGAAGACGTTGTCTCAGTAAGACTCCACCCCTTAGCCACTGGATATGTCTTGAAAAGACAAAAACAATTAACAAGAAGAAATAAATGACTTCAGAAGACAAAAACCACAGGAGAAAGAGCAGAAGATGCTACTTAACCAACAAGTGGAAAGAAGCTTGTTAGATTTTTTTTGTAAGTGGAGGAAAACAGTGTAGGTTCCTTAAAGCACTGCCTCTAAAGGAAGATGGACCACTACTAATTGCTACTTAATCACTGGGTTATAGTAATTATAATGTGTGCTTCCTACTCTATAGTTTATTACTCTGGGTTGGTTTAGAAGAAAAAAAAGACGTAGAAAAGCTTAATGCTGGCATATAATTTGTGGAGTCGATGTTAATTTACGGAGCTCTTCCTTGGAAACAGCTTTGCTTTTTGTTTACGACCACAACGGAGCCCAACATTTCCATTGCTAAAGCGAGACAGTTGTGAGGTAAGTTTTGCCCCCTTTTACGACCTTCCTTGCCAGAGTTGTCCAGTGAATCACGGCAGCTGTCAAGTGACTAACACGGGTGTTAAGCGAATCTGGCTTCCCCATTGACTCTGCTTGTCAGAAGGTCACAAAAGGGATCACGTGATCCCACGGGACACTGCAAGGGTCATAAATATGAGTCAGTTGCCAAGCCTCTGAATTTTGATCCCGTGACCACAGGGATGCTGGAACAGTCGTACGTGTGAAAAATGGTCCTAAGTCACTTTTTTTTCAGTGCCGTTGTAACTTTGAACGGACACTAAATGCACCCTCGACTTTTGGAGGCAAGCCATTCCACTGATTCATTGTTCTAATTGTCAGGAAATTTATCCTTAGTTCCAGGTTGCTTCTCTCCTTGATTAGTTTCCATCCGCTGTTTCTTGTCCTGCCTTCAGATGGTTTGGAGAAGGCAGGACAAGAAGCAACAGATGAAAACTAAACAAGGAGAGAACCAACCTAGAATTAAGGAGCAATTTCCTGACAGGGAGAACAATTAACCAGTGGAACGGATTCCCTCCACAAGTTGAATGGCTTGTCATCTTTAGGGGCTCGTCTGCCGACTGGGTTATGAGACCTCTCCACCAGGCTGAGTCCCCTCACTTCCACTTCTGCCTGAACCATGGGTGATTATTAATTTTGTTTTCCTGGGTAATGTTCCCTTTTTTCAAAAAAAGAAAAGGAAAGCATCTTCTATTCTAAAGGGTCTCCCAGATATGTCATCCAGCTCTCTTCCCCTGACAAGAGATATGCGATTGCTGTCTATTTATATCTCGTCTGATGCCTCCATGTTTTCAAGAGAAATGCTTAGAAGTCTCATTGCCCCTCTTGTCATGCGATGAATCGCAATGAGTTTATTCTCAACTTGACAGAACAATCTCATTAAGGAAAGTGGAAAAGGGGGCAGACAGAGAAAAGGAGGTAGAGAAACTTGAAAGTGTACGATCTGAAACTTTGGTCTTCAACATGCTGAGGATGATCTAAATAAACTTTCTCTTTTGGACAGATCCATTCAATTCTCTTAGCGTTTTGTTCATATGTTTGGTTGCAACCAATGGTTATCCCTTAGGGTAAAGAGTCTCTGGCCACTGGGACTTCAGGAACTGGGCATATCCAGTCTAAGGAAAAGAAGAACTAGGTGTGACATGATGTGTTTCAATATTTAAAGGGTTGCCACAAAGAAGAAGGGGTCAACCAATTTTCCAAAACACCAAAGGCAAGACAAGAAACAAGGGATGGAAACAAATCAAGGAGAGAAGCAACTGGAATTAAGGAGAAACTTCCTAACGGTGAGGACAATTAACCAGTGGAACGACCAGCCTTCAAAAGTTGTGGGTGCTTCATCGCTGGAGGTTTTTAAGAAGAGACTGGACAGTCACTTGTCTGAAATGGCACAGGGTCTCCTGCTTGAACCGAGGGTTGGATTAGAAGACCTTCAAGGTCCCTTCCAACTCTTGTTATTCTGTTAAGAGTGGTTGGACCATTTCTAAACAAAGTTTTGGGTTTAAACTTGGTGATCCCAGATCCATTATGGATCTGGATCTCTTCTTTCTCTGAAGAGGAAGATTAGATTAGATTAGATTAGATTAGATTAGATTAGATTAGATTATGAGAAGAGAAGAGAAGAGAAGAGAAGAGAAGAGAAGAGAAGAGAAGAGAAGAGAAGAGAAGAGAAGAGAAGAGAAGAGAGAGTTGATGAGATTCTCATCCTAAAACTTGAGAGCCTTCTTGTCTTTTCTGAATAAAGTGACACTTGCTTCCAAGTAGGGTTTTGTTTACAGGAAGATTTAGTTGGCCTTTTAATTCCTCATCAATCTGCAAATTCCAGTAAACCTGCCATACTCAGATCATTGTTTCCAAATATTCTTTTTTTAAAAAGAAAAAAGAAAACAGCAGGAAAACCAGAGTCCAGTCGCACTCATTGATTTTTCACCTCAGGTTCCCCGCTGCGTAGTTGCTAATTAGCAAATGCTTGTCATAATCTGAGGGTTGGAACACTCATTCCCTGAAATTTATCTCCAGGAATCAAGAGGCTTCTGTAGAAGAACAGGTGGGGGTGGAGTCAAGAGAGGAATCAACTTGGAATCATGATGTTCCCACAAACTAGCCTCCTTTGAATTCCGTTAACTCTTATGTAGGGCCAATTTAGTGGTGACCATTAGTTGACTAGAGTCTTGTATATAGGCATGAGTAGTAAATCAGCTTAACTAGAGCTAAACATGTGGTCTAGATTCTTCTCGCCTGACAGCTCCCTTCATTACTTGTTCCTCACCATCACCCTTTCCATGTTTTCTTCACACACTTTGAAAACTATGTCATGTTTTATTCGCATCCACTACGTTGCAGTTGGGGGATCATCTCCCCAGTCCCATCCAGAATCTTAGAAGCACCAGGCCTGCTATACGGATGTTCAAACCTAACCCGATGGTTAGGTCTTTTGATGCACTCTCTAAATAGACTTGGATGTGATTCTTTACTCTTTTTTACTCTTTAAAGAACGATAAATCTCCTGTCTCAGTGGTCATCCATTTTCTCTGCTGCGGAGCCTAAATTCTGTCTGCTGGGTGATGGATCAATTCTTGTGAAGATCCCAGCTGTACCGCTCGATGCAACCCTGTTGTCTTGCTGGGAAGTGTCTTTGGGGGGTTAATTTCCACCTTTCTGCTATTTAGGTGTGAATCTGGGGGCATTTTTCTGGTGTGTGAAACCACTTTCTTCAGCAAAAGGACCTCTCAAGAATTCAGAGTTCTGTTTCTCTGCTTCTGTTCTAATGTAAGAAAAAGGCTGAATCCCAAAGTAAAACCTGAGTTATGAATTGGGGACAGGACTTGTACATAGCAGAGTATCAACAGCCTCGTTCTGATTTCTAGTGGTGTGTTTTTTTCCTGGTATACTTTAAGTGTGCTCCTTTGAACTCCGTATGTAATATACCACTCCAAAAAGCATTCTGAGATAGCTTTCCTAGGAACAGCTCTTTTTAGGAGAACAAAGCAACATAAAAGCTTTTGGTTTAGCTTCTTTTCAAGGCTTTGCTTTAAAAAAAAATAATCCTCATAATATACATGTTGCAATGGCTTTCCTGCAGCTTTGGCAGAAGGTGTATCTCTTGGAGAAATCAAAAAGTCAAGAGGATGGTCACAACTGTGGGACTACTGCCCCCCTTGCCATTAAAAAGGGACAGGGGTTCCCTTGCACAGTTGGGGTCAACATCTGGATATTTTTTCATCTTCTCTCTACAGAATCCTTACCCACTTGCAAACTTAGCTTCCTCTTAAAGTCTTGCGAGTCTTTGAGTTGCCACCAAGCTGATCTTCACATCCCAACATACACAGAGGACATCAGAATGCAAAAGTTCGATTCATTTATGAAAAGTTGGTTTTATTCATAATCTGCTGGCTTCTCAGAAGGTTTTTGAAATGGAGTTAAACCAATCTGGTAAACTCTTGCCCCTACTTCATAAATAACTGCTAAGCCAAGAATTAACTGTCCCTTCCAAATTTTGGTAATTGAGCGACTGAAGGTTGGTTGAATGGTTTTGATTTGTCTTGCTTTTTAGGGGTGTGGGTGTCTTGAGCTGTATAGTTCACATGTTCTGTCTCAACCCCCAAAATGGATTAAATCAGAAACCAGGTTCCAAGTGTTGTGTAAATGCAGATTTCAGAATCAGGGGTACTATGAAATTGATGGCTAATTTTTTTTTTCATCTCTGCCCTTTTTCGAGATACTACCAAACCATGAGAAGACTAATAAAGCAGAATATTTGTAGCTCAGGGTTGAAATGAGGAGTCGCTGGTGCTCTCTGAGCTTCGTGGTTTTCTTGCAGATGTTTCATGACCCAACTAGGGAACATAATCAGTTCTAGTCTGATGATGTTACCTAGTTTTGGCAAGGAAACCACCAAACTCAGCGAGCACCAAGGACTCCTCATGGGAAGACTCAATAATCATGAGGATTTGGGACCTAGCTCATCCATGAGAGTCCCAAAGGTGCTTTTTCAGGAGGCTACTGGGCTTTCTTGTTTTTCTTTTGAAGACATTTCACGTCTCATCCAAGAAGCTTCTTCAGCTCTGACTGGATGGTGGGGAATGCAAGGATTTATACTTCTTGCAGACAGCTGGTCATTTGCATCCTTTTAGAGAGTCGTTGAGGCCATTTGGAGGTTTGTCTTTGTCCTCAGGGTCACACCTGAGTGGTGCAAATGGTTCCTGTGGTCTGCAATATTTCCTCTGGAAATCCATTCCTACTCCCATGCCATTCAAAGGGTGTTCATCCCAAATTGTATAGCTAAAGTCTGTGGAGTAGGAATGGATTTCCAGAGGGGAAAAAATTGCGGACTACAAGAACCATTTGCACCACTCAGGTGTGACGCTGAGGACACAGATAAACCTCCAAGCTGCCTCAACGACCCTCTAAAAAGATGCAAGTGACCAGCTGTCTGCAAGGAGTGTAAATCCTTCCCTTCCCCACCATTCAGTCAGAGCTGAAGAAGCTTCTTGGATGAGAAGTGAAATGTCTTCAAAGAAAAAAGAAGAAAGTCCAATTGCCTCTTTGAAAAAAAAAACAGCTTTGGGACAACCGTGACTTGATTGAATCTCTACGGACCATCCATGAGGAGCAGAAGAGGGTCAACCAACCAAGATGGCAGCTGCAAACACGTGGTCAAACCCTGTGGTGCATGTAAAATGGAGCTAAGTCTTGATCCTATGACCCAAGCCACCACCTTGCCATGACCTGTGTTTAGAGAGCTTGTGTGTAGCCACCCCCCAACCCATGGACCACAACTGCTGCAAAGCTTCAAAAGAATGCCCCAAAGGGCTGCTAAAATTCTCTTATATTCCCCCATCTTTTTATTGTGTATGTATGTATGTATGTATGTATGTATGTATGTATGTATGTATGTATGTATGTATGTATGTATGTATGTTATACACACACACACACACAGTTCCCTTGTAAGAACATAGATCTTAGGTTTTTGTCTTTTTCCAAAGAAAGAAAATGAAGCAATATCAGGCAGCTACAAAACCAACCTCTGGGGTGGGGATGGGTGGGAGGGAGAAAGAAATCAGGGTTGCTCACAACACCTTGAAGAAAATGATGGTCAACCTATGTTAGGAGTTTTCATTGATTCATTCCGGAATGAATTGCTCGCATCCACGTGCACACGGGTTGAAGACGCTTGTTTGGAAGAAAACAAAGTGCTGTTGCCTTTTTGACTGGCTTAGCAAAGGCAAGAAGAAGAAAATTCTGGAGGAAAGACAGTCACATCGTGATGGTGTGAGCACCTAGATGGGTGCTCCATCACTGGAGGTTTTCAAGTTAATGTTGGACAATTGTTCGTCTAAGGTTGGCATGAGAACTCCAGCCCCTGTCAGCCTTGGGAGCCATATTTGTAGAAGGCCTCAGAGGCTGCCACAATTAGCGCCTGGGAATACGGGAGGGGGGATATTCACACGAAGCTGGGGGAAATTAGACACAACCGCATTCTTCCCCAGAGTGTCAAGGACATGTCAACCTGCACCTGGAAGAGGAGTGGTTGAAGGAAGGACTTCGTTTGGGATGGCGTCGGATTGGATCACCTGATGGGTGATGGGGCCAAGGGGGATGGATTTTTGAATTTCTCTTTGGGAGGGTAAACCGGAGACTTTCAGATTCAGGTTTTTCCCAGATGTGCCAATGTGACTTCTTCAATAAATTCTTCCTTGGATGAACTTTGGTTCCGAGTGCTGAATGGACGAGGGGGAGAGGGGTTCATTGGAACGCTGACAGCCCAAAAAGAAGAGGAAGGTGTCAGCCCTGAAGCCACTTTGGACATCTTCAGGGCTGCCACAGCAAGGCCAGTTGCAGCTGTGGGAACATGAAGGGGAGATGGAGATAGCGGGTGGGGGGGGAAGTGTAGCCAAAATAACATTCTTTCCCGTGGGAGCCAAGGACGTCCCCACCAGGTGTTTGGAAGGAGTGGACCAAAGACAGCCGGAGGAGGACTGTGACCTGATTGGGCCGTGTGATGGATGGGTGACCTGGGGGAAAGAACTTTGGGTTTTGATTTGGGTGGGGAAAACTTTGGGTCCTTCAGAGTCGGGTTTTCACCAGCGGTGCCAAGAGGGCATTCCTAATAAATTCTTACGCTGAGGAAACTCCAGGCTTCGGAGTTTTGATTTCATTGGGACTGTTACTCGGAACCCTGACAGAAGCTGGATTAGAAGACCTCCTAGGTGGGCTCCAAACGAATGAATTTCAGGTTCGGAGAACCCCTGTTTGGGAGAGTTGAGGGTTTCGTTTTGTTTGTTTTGCTTTTGTACCCAGAAGCGCAAAATCTGTGCAGGGTTGAAACGGAGAACAGAACAGAACAACATAACAGAGTTGGAAGAGACTTTGGAGGTCCTCTAGCCCAACCCCCTGCTCGAACAGGAGACCCTAGATATCCTGAATGGAATTAATCCAATGAGCTGCATAGGGGCACATTCCAGTACTTAAGGGGCGATCGCAGAGAAGGGGGGGGTGTCAACCTATTCTCCAAAGCACCTGAAGGCAGGACAAGAAGTAACAGGTGGAAGATCATTAAAGAGAGATCCTATCTGGAACGAAGGAGAAATTTCCTGATAGTGAGAACGATTAATCAGTGGGACAGCTTGCCTCCCAGAGTTGTGAGTGCTCCATCACGAGGGGTTTTCAAAAATAAACTGGGCAACCATTTGACTGGGATGGTGTAAGCCTTCTGCCTTGAGCAAGGGGTTGGTCTAGAAGACCTCCAAGGAGCCTTCCATCCCTCTGAGTCTATGCTCTGTATTATTTATCAGAGAGAGACTGTAGCTTCAGACCAGGCAAGCTCTACAAACTTACTCTGCTTTTTCACATATACAAGCACCCCACAAAAGAGTGTAAATCTTCACAGCCTTGCTATCCCCTCTCTAGTTACCAAATGAGGAAGTGAGACGATCTCTACCAAAATGGAACAAGGGGCTTTCATACAAACAAGTTTCCCCCCCCCACACACAAAAAAAATAAATAACCCTGCTGCTTATTTAATCGGGTCTCATTCGTCGTTGCTCCCAATGAATATATTTCTTTTCTTTTCTTTTTATTATCAACTAAACACGGTGCTGTCTTCATAGGACTATATTGCAGGATACTTTGGCACAACCAAGGTTGAAAAGTCTTCTCAAAAGAAAAGGCATATAATGTACCCGGAAACACCTCCACCCCTACCCCACCCACCTCCTCTGTCCCCCCAAATTTAAAAAAAAAAATATCAAGAAAGCTTTTTAAACAATATTGCGAAACAAATGAACCGTATTAAAAATGAAATTAAAAGGGTAGATTGGCCTGTGTTTGACCAACAGACCAATTTGTTCTCGTTTTTTTTACAAGGAGGGTTGATTCTGGCTATGAAGACAAAATCTCAACTGTGCTTCTACAAAGATTTTCTAGGGGGACAAAAAAAAAGAAATCGACCCCACCCCATCCCAGTCTTCAAAATGTTTGTTTGTTTTTTCCAACGTGTGAAAACGCAATGGACCAACCCATCTTCTTTGTCTCGAGCTGAACAGGATTGGCTATCGCAAGTTTCTGGTGGTGTACCCCCCTTCCCCCCAAAAAAAGGAAAAAAAAGTTCATTGTGTTTTTCCGAGAGTTGTAGGTAGCTGTTTGGTATCCAATGAAAGAGGACACAGCCAGGGTTTCCATCTCACAACCATCGTGAGCCCCCAGATCTCCCCAATCTGGAGAAGTGTTCCCCCATGGCTGGCTGGGTTTCGCGGCTCCATCATCCATAAAACAGAAGGCATAAAGGTGAATATAAACATAAAAAGATAATTGTGTTTTGTTTTATATATATTTATATATGTATAGGTGTGTCTCTCTGTGTGTTTGTCTCTGTGTGGGGGTCTCTGTGTGTGAGTGTGTTTACATATGGTCCTGAAGTCTTTCCATATAGTCTCTAAATTCCTGGGAATCCCCTAAGTCCATATCTTGGCATACCCATTTGATATTATCATCACTGTCAAAGAGAATGGAGTTGGTGTAAGGACCACCGTCTTCGGGCAGGATGGTGGTGTAGGAGGTGAATTTAACCCTCTTCCGCTTAGGCCCGGGAGGGTTTATAGGTTCATTTCTGAAGTCCTTGTCGCAATCATATTCAGAAGACCGAAGGATCTGGTTATGAAAGCTCTTCTGAGAACTTCCGTTGAGGAGGAAGTTGCTTTCTTCAAAAAGCATCCCACGGTCAAGGATGGTGGTGCATTCATCGGACGGGAGAGTAATGTCCACGGGACTCTCCAACAGCTCAACCTCGTTGCCCAACCATACCCAGTCATGGGAATGGGGGATGTTTCCTTGCTCGCTGATGGTGAACCGTTTGTGACGGTACTTCCAGGCAAATGCCACACAGTTGATTAAGAAGACCAAGATGGCTAAGCAGAAGACGCAAAGAAGAGCGTACATCCCGATCTCCAGATCGGTTAAACCCCTGGAAACCAAGCTGAGATCGCTGGGGTTATTCTGTCTTGGGACAGCCTCTTGGGTGGGAAAGCTCGTAGAGGTAAGAGAATTGTTTCGAAGGTGTTCCTCTCCGTGAGAATTAATTGGATGGATGGGAGACTTAGAGCTGGCATTTGGGTTCGTCAACTCATCCCGATTCATGGACGCATCATATTTGGACCAGTCCTGCCCTGCTCTCTCTCCTTCCAGAGAGTTGTCTATCGAATTGCTTTTAAAACCACTCTCTGCATCTTTGCCATTCTTGTGCTCGGATGTCTTTTGGCCAAATTTCACCCTGATGTTCCCTTTCCCAACAGCCAAACTGCTCTTCCGCTTGGACTTCTGGCATGCTTCGCTGATCACCAGTTCTATTTTAATCAATGGTCCTTGGCCTTCACCTTCGGCCACTACTGTTGGCCAGTCATCCTCCTGCCTTTGATGGACAGACACCACCATTTCATCCAGTGAGGTGACCACCAGGGAGAAATCCTTCAGGTCGTAGATATCTAAAGGCGTCACGGTTCCATCACTAAATAAAAGCCAACTGCTGAGCACCGCTTCCTACAGTGAGAGAGAAAAAAGGAGCAGAGAAATGTAAGTGGTAAAGAGAATGGATGACTCTCCCATCTTTATCTTTAAAGATTTGCTTAGTGCTTATTGTCTCTTTTATATAAAGTGCTACTCCTTTCTTACTTTGATGTGAGAGTGACGAATATAGCTTCCCAATTTTAACATGTTCCAATATTTTCTTGTGTTGTTCTTTAATGTGGACTTCTTGTAAGCAAGTTATATCCAAATTTAATTTTTCTAGTTTACTAAAAATCCTTTTCCTTTTTATTGCAGAGTTCAATCCATTTATGTTAATTGACATTAACTTTATTTCTTCTTCCATGATTTTACTTGTATATAGGTTTCGTTGATCTAGTTGCCCTTATCTCTCTTACTTCCTTAGGTCTTGCGCCTGTACTTCTGACTAACTCCTCTAGCTCAGATCCTTGTTCTCCTTGTTGTGGTTGTATTATTTTTTCTTTGGCTAGTTCTAGTTGGTGTATATCCTCCCTTTCCTCTCTCTTTTCCGTTTTCTCATGTGATCCCCAATATTGCCCATAAAACTGTTCAGCTTTCTCAATTGAATCTAATCTATATCTTTGTTCATTCCAAAATACCAGTATACCCTCCGGGATCAACCATCTGAAATTTATCCTTTCTTTAATCAGATGTTTTGTCAGGGACTGGTATTCCCTCCTTAATTCTCTTACTCTTCTCGGTATTTGCTTTAGAACCACAATTTCTTTCTCCTTATATTTCATAGGTGAATCTCTCACTTTTTGCATAATTTCTAGTTTGGTTGCCTTTTTACTGAATCTCACATGTACCTCTCTAGGGAGTTTATTTCTCGAAGCATATCGAGTATGCACTCTATAAGTTTCGTCTATTTTGGTTCTAGCTTCTTCTTGTGTTACATTTAGAACCCCTGCCAATAATTCTACCATGATTTCTAGCAAATTTTCACCTTTCTCTTCTTTCATGTTCTGAAATCTTAGGTAGAATTCTGCCTAATGGAAGATGCTGTACAGAAATAAAAATAAAACTTATTTAAAAAAAAAACAACTTTCTTTTTTTAAGCCAAATTGCTGGTCCAAGAGCTGTGGAAAAGGCTAGCGGTCTGGCAGCCGGGCCAGCCTGCCTTCTTGCTGCAGTCTGCTGGTGTGAGTGAGGAACAGTCTGTCACGCCTGCTCTTTTTCCTTAGGAGCAAATCCGAAGCCGCCTGAGCTGCAGGCTCAGAGCTTCTGTGGACACCCAGCGCCTCTCCCAGCCTTGGACCGAAAGAGCCCCGGAGGGCAAGAGCACAGCGGGGATGCTGCAGAGAAGCAAGGGGGGGGGGTCATTAAAAATGGGGAGTCTCTCTCTCTCTCTCTCCTCCCCCCCCCCCATTAGCATTTAAGTATTTATAGACAGCGCTGCAGATGGCGAACAGAGAATGGCATGGAAAAGAGCCCGCTGTGCCTCTCGGCAGCTTGAGAGGCTGAATCCTGGCTGTAAGTAATTGGAATAACCAAGACGCTGGAGTTAACACCACCACCCCCGGCCCCCTCCTCCTATGCTCTGCGCCTTTCCTTCGCGGAACAGCTCCGGGATCAATTACACACCAGGCAAAAGCCCGCAACAGCCCGCCCACCCCCTTTCCCTGGGGGGAGGGCACCTTCCTGGGAACCTTCTGAAGAAGATGATTAAATAATCCACTGAGGTGGCAACAGGAGGATGTCTGGGGGCTTTGGCAGTGGCCACCGCAGTGGGGGGGCTTGTCTGGCGGAGGGTCTCTAAGCAAGGGGGCTGCCGGCCTCCCCCCTTCCCCCTCCCGCTCGCTCGCTCAGAGTCAATATGCTCTAGGGTCTTCTGGAGAGCAGAGGCCGTCTCGCCCCAGGAGGTTATCTGGCCAGGATTACACAACGGGAGGGGGAGGAAATCAGGAGGCTTAGAGATCCAGCTATTTAAAAAGGAAAACATGGCTTTACCGGCTCCCTGGGCAAACCGTGCTAAATAAAAGGGGAAGGACGGACTTGGGAGTCTGAAAAACCGAGGCCTTCCGTCCACTGGTGGATGGAAAGAAAGCTGGGATGAAGTTGACTGCAAGGGACTTCTTGCCACCTACTTTCCCCACCGGCCTCACCCCGTTTTCCTTCCCCGCCCCCAGAAAAGAGAGGAGCTCTGCAGCTGGCCAGAGACCCATCTCAGACCCCGGTGGGTGCGCTTGGCATGCGCGTTCAGGGGGGGGCAACAAAATGGAAAGCAGAAACAGGCCTAAGGTCCCAAAACGCAGCTGGCCTTCCTTGGTGTTCTGTTTCCTTGAAACCATTTCACTTCTAACCCAAAAGCAGCTTAGCTTCCGGGATGAGAAGTGAAACGTTTTCCAAGGGTAAAACCCAAGGAAGGCCAGCTGCCTTTGGGGCAACGCTGACCTGCAGGACGGAGGACCGGAGCCAAAAGTTCCCGAGGCTCCCTCTGGGGTGACGCCTCTCTTGTGCTGCACACGCCCTGCTAGTAAGAGGCAGGCAACACTTGCGGGAGAACATCATTAAGCAATAATTTTAAAGAACAAAAATAGTATTAATCAAATTTACAGCTGGGAGAGAGGGTGTAAACAAACAAGAAAAAAATGCACGCTAGGATTTTAATGAGACCCGTTTCTATTTATAACTCGCCCTGAACAGGCAGAAGCCATTTCCCTCTCAGGTGTGAACGCCCACAAAGGGAAACAAATGCCCGCCTCAGAGGGGGAAACACCTGCTCCTCTCCCGAGACTGGGAAGGTGCCAGGGAAAGCTACTGCCAATTCTCAGCAAGGGCGCCACGGCGAGCCATCTGCTTAACTCCTGTGCGGCGGCTGGCATCAAAGCCAAGGCCGGGACCGGCAAAGGGATTCTCGGGCGTTGACAACAAAGTCAGCTGGAGTGATGTGCCCAGGGTGCCCGAGGCCAAGAGGGCTGTACAGGCCCACCTGTGCCTTTCGTGGAGGGGATCCTGGGCCTACGAGCCCCCGGGGAAAAGCCAAGGCAGCTTCGGGCAGTTGTGGCCCCTTCCCCACAGGCAGGGAGCCTCCTGAGCCTCAGGGACTGCCAGGGGTCCAAAGGGACAGGCAGTTCTTTCAGTTGGCCCGGTCTGAGTCCCTTCGTGGACTTTCCGTGGTGGGAGGCTGAATGCTGCAACCTTTTCAGGGGCTTGGCAGCGCCGGTTGTTCTCCTGACATGCTTTTTAAGTTGCACTGCAGCTCCTGAGCAAGGCAGAGAGCGGAGGGCCCTCGAGGGACCCAGGAGAAGCCCCTATTAAAGGAGCACTGAGCAGCTTCTTAACCTCCTGCTGGAAAGTCCGTTTTATGCTCTGCATGGTCCCTGGAGACTTATAAATTTGTGCGCATCCCACTGGAAGCGAGGCATCCGCGCTCCGGCACGCATCCACGCTGGGGAGCAACTGCAGGCATCCCTAAGCGGCTGCACCTTCCAGGAAGGGCAGGAGGGCCCAGCTGCCTCCACACAGGGGCCTCTGAGGAGTTTAGGGCTTCTGAAAGCAACGGGATCCAAAGGCTAAGGAGCAGGATTTGGCCGTTCCCTCAAAAGAGCGACGCCGGCAGCCCTCGCGCTCTGCTGCATTTGGGGAGAAAGGAGCCCTTTGAAGCCCCCGTCAAAGAAGTTAAATAACTCGACTTTCTTAACGGCATATTAATCAAAGCGCATTGATTCCTGAATCAGATTCTGTTGCCAAAGGAGCCTCTGATCTTCCCAGCCCCGACGCGGGCATTAGGGGAGTTTTATTCTGACAGACACAATATAGCAATCAATAAAATCTTATTCTATGGAGCTGATATACATGGATTTGCTCTGAGGATTTATGCGCCACTTTCAGAGCTGGTACTATTTCATGCCTCTGCTTCAACCTGTAATTGAAAATAAATCTCTCCAAGCCCTCCCAGGCCCTGCGCCCTGGACGCGTTAGCAGTGCGAATGGCGTCGGCCTTTCCACGGAGGGGCTGTAGCTCTGTCATCTTGCTTCTCCGGGCCACCTAGCCGGAGTTTCCTTTGCCGAGAAATTCTTTGCTCGGCAGGCAGGACGCAGGGATGGTTTGGGGGAAGCCCCCCTCGGGCTGAATCGGTCACCCACCCACCGCCCCGAATCTTGAAAGAACACCAGAGCCACAAATGCCCATTCCTCTCAGGAGGGCGGGAGGCGGCTGTTGGTTTTCCGCGCTGTTCCTTGGCAGCCTGCTATAAATAGCAACCTATCAAGAAAGCTACCCACAACAGCGGTTGTTTGCAGCTTGGCTCACTTGCCGGAGTAACCTGGGAGTATCTGTCCCACATGCCTGCGGATGCTTCCTGCTGGAGGAACGCCAGATCGTGCCGATGCCTTGTTTTGCTACAATTTAAGATTTGAGACTGGCCTAAGAGGAGGGCGTGTGGGATTCCCCACCACAGAAGCACCCCGGACACCCCCGGGCTCTCTTGGATGGGCTCCTGCGGGTGCGAAGCACGGTTCGGTTTCTCCCCTTGCAAACTCTCCCCATCTGACCAATCTGGGTCCAGGGATGCCATGACCCACCCCACCCCTTCCTTCGACTGCTGGGGCACCGGGGGTGGGTGGGTG
>JANHFL010003793.1:30725-46231 GCA_032468155.1 Oxyrhabdium leporinum | reverse complement strand
CGCTAATAGCATTAGCACTTACACTTATATACTGCTTCACAGTGCTTTCCAGCCCTCTCTAAGTGGTTTACAGAGTCAGCCTTTTGCCCCCAACCATCTGGCTCCTCGTTTTACCGACCTCGGAAGGTTGGAAAGCTGAGTCGACCTTGAGTTGGTCAGAATCAAACTTCTGGAGTGAGTAGTGAGTTAGCCTGCAGTACTGCATTTTAACCATTGCACCACCATGGCTCAGTATTTTTTATTTCTAGTGTTCCTAATGCTTGAATATTTAAAACAATATATTGATTTTGTATTCAGTAGAACAAGATTGCCTTTTTATAAACAATTGCTGCATAGAGGTAGTCCTCATCTTTACGACCATAATTAAGCGCTTTTTTTTTGGGTTGCTAAATGAGAAATTTGTTACATTTTGGCCCAGTTTATGACTTTTCTTCTCACATCTGTTAACTGAATCACTGCAGTGGTTGAAATAGTAATACGGTTGTTAAGTGAATCTACTTTTCCCATTGATTTTGCTTGTCAGAAAGTCGCAAAAGGGGATCACATGACCCCAGGACACCGCAACCGTCATAAATGTGGGTCAGTTGTCAAGCGTCCAAATGTGAATCACATGACCCTGGGGAATGCTGCAATGGTCATAAGTGTGAAAAATGGTCATAAGTCTTTTCAGTGCCATTGTCTATGGAGATTCTCGGTCATCCAGGTCCTGGTTGTCCCAAAGGTGCTTTTCTCAAGAGGCAACTGGACTTTCTGGTTTTTCTTTTAAGACGTTTTGCTTCCCCTCCAAGAAGCTTCTTCAGCTCTGAGAAGCAAAAGGTCTTCAAACGAAAACCAGAAAGTCTAGTTGCTTCTTGCAAAAGCAACTTTCAGTGCTATTGTGATTTTGAACGGTGACAAAATGAACTGTTGTAAGTCGAGGACTACCCGCGAATAAGCCAGTCTTTGAATTGAAACTAAAATACCATGAAAAATGCTCTACTACTCACAGATAAGCCAACCCTTGAATTGCTTCTGTGTGTTAATAGTCACAATTAGCTTTTCAAAGAGTGGTCTGTTGTCCATGGTATTTTGGTTAAAAAATCGAAGATTGACTTATATGCAGTTGAGCATATCCACAAGTATTTATGGATATTGTAGTATACTGGGGATAAACTCAAGAGGGCCAAAGCTGACACTAAACTATTTAAAATTTCAGACTTTTCATTTGGGCTTTTTCTGAACTGTAAGTATCAAACTATGGTAAAATTATTTCTTTGGGGATTTAATCCAACTCTTTTGATGTTATGTGTGTTTACTTTTTTCACACTATTGTCTAATCCATGCTGTCCTTTTTAAGGTAGCATGTAGACATGATACACAACATTCTAAGTCTAGAATTTGGTATGGAGCCATTGCAAGGCCTTAACGATCACATGGAAATTAGTGAATTTAATGTATCATTTCGATAAATATACAGAACGATTTCCAAAAGTATTACACACACATTTTACAAAAGCCAACGCCTTCATATCAAGCAGCAACAATATACATCATGTCTACCCAAAATTTAGGAGGAAGAATAGAATTTGAAAGCTGCCAACAAAACAAAATGATTTTGCTTTTCCTCCACAAATACCAGGACACAACATTCTTAATCCCCAAGTAAATGAGAAAGAACTAGCATTTTATCGAAGTTATAACAATTCAGGAATTGACCACTGAAAAGGTACTTCAAAAGTCGCAAAATCTTGGCTGATAGTATTGAAAGTACCGTTTAGAGTTTTCCACTTTGAAATATACTGGGAGCATGGCATACATTTGATTAATCCAAACTGTTTTACTGAATCTAATTTAATCTAATCTCTAATTTAATATAATCTAAATCTCATTTATTTGCACTGAATGGGGAGAATTAACTACGGACAACAAAGACAATCCTATATCATTAAATTCCAGAGAACCTTCACCAAATTAATCCAAAACAACTGGACAGATATGAATATTACTCTGGGTGATTTTTGTTAAAAGGAAGCATTAAAAATATACATGTGAGAAAAAATAATATGCTTGGATTAACAAATCCCAATAACAAGACTTTCTAGTAGAGAAACACTACAAAAAATAATAATAGAATTGATAAATCTGTAATAATAATAAGTATATAGTTTTTCTGTTATAAAACATTTTCATTGTAATTTTGTCTTTGTGTGTGTGTGTGTGTGTGCATGCTAGTAAAATGAGACAATCGTAAGAATTAAACAGCATAGTAATATCAAAAGAAGTTTTACACTTACAGAAAGAATGCTTCTCTCCAGAAAACTGTAACTTCCACTTACATTGGGCTTTTCTATGGTTTCCTAAAATAAAAACACAGAATGCAACGCATTATTTCTTTTCATACTATCTTTCCCATGATCCCAAGACCATTAGAGCCCTTATGTTTAAAAGAAAACTTATGCACATAAAACTTTTTAAGGGGGAAAGAGAAAAAGATCAGGAACAAGATTTAGCCTCATTTATTTACTCCTGCACATTATCCACCTGGAGATGACAACCCAAGGTTATTTTAACACGCAACCCAATTCATCATACATGTTTCCTGCATTCTTATTAAGCACAGGATCTTCGTTTCCTTGGAAGGATCTCAGGGAAGAATTAAAAGTAATTTCTGAGCAGAAAGAGAAAAAGAATGTCTGAATTAGCGTGGAGCCATTCATATGTGTGTCCCATTGCTAGTAAAGGATGCCTAAAGAGTTCAGCAATCTACATTATTTAACTGAAATATTCAATTTGCACTTAGTGTCCTAATAGTTATTTGCTGTTTTTATAGGCTGATGCACCAGCATATTTCCCAATAGTTTCCATATTCCAGTTAATATGAAAATAACGGTAGAAGGAAGATTAGATCTTCACTTTGCACAAATGGGAAAAAAATATTTTCTTATTCAAAGAAAATGTATAAAAAAAACATAAATTGGAGAAAAATAAATACCACTGTCTGTCTATGGAGATTCTCCATCATTCAGGTCATGGTTATCCCAAAGGTGCTTTTTTTCCCCTTCCATTTTGAAAAAGCACCTTTGGGATATCACTGGTTCTGTCTTATTCTTAAGACTGCAGTCAGATGTGGAAACACGATGAGATGCACTGATGAAATTGGCAAAGATTTAGAATGATGTGTCCATTCTTATTAAGACATGGCTGGTAAAATTGGCTCCCATGTTTTGGAATAAGCTAAGCATTTGTGCAAAGCCAAAGGGTTACAATTATCACAATGGAAAGGCAAAAAGCACCAGTGTACAATTGGGTGTTCCCTATTTTTGTTTTGGTCTAATGAACGTACTGATCTGGATTTTATAGAGAAAAGGTCTAGACTTATGGACAAGATTCTCCCTCCCTTTCTTGGTCTCTGCGTTGGTGTTTATTACTTTCATTGTCTAAAAAAAAATAAGTTTGAAGGAAATCAGTGGCTAGTAAAATTTCTTTTTTAATACCATGGCTGGCTAAACGCCCACAACTAAAAAACAGCACTCTGCCTGGATGTTTGAGATCAACAATGTTGATGGCACACAAAGAAGGCTAATAAACACCAGTTGGATGTAGAAAATATATCAAAATTAATTCTGCACCTAGTACATTTAATCCAATCATTTTCAAAAACAAGAAAGTGGTGAAATGAGGCAAATAGACAGTTGCTGATCATTTAAATGTCTTCTTCCAAAGTACAGTTATATAATGTTATCAAGGCCTATAATTAGACAACTCAGAATATTATTGTGCTTTGAGGCAGCCCAATCAATGGTGTTTGGACTTGGGTTTGATTTCCTGTCAGCCTTATTAAGAAATCTCTAATGTTTGGGCTGTGGTGTAACTGTGATTAAAAATAATCTCCCCAATTATAGCTTGGTACGAGCTTGGTACGAGCTTGGTATGAGCCAAAGCCACCATGTGTTTCCTCGGCTAAGTTTCTAAGTTTCTGGCAGTGGTAACTGTGTTTGTAGCAGACCTGATCTGTAAATTAAAACCCGCAACCAGACACCCAGCTCCCCAAGCACTGCCCATCTGCACTGTATTTCAAGTGGAGATGGTCTCCTATGAACTAGGAAGGAAATCTTCAGAACCGGTAGGAAGAAAATGTGTGTGGAGGTGGAGTTGGGAATATTGATAAAGAAAGAAGAATGGAGCACATATCTGACACTTTATATTTAAATATGCTACAGCTACAGTGATTTTTGGCTAGTGTCTCAACATGTTTATTGTAATTGCAATTTAATAAAATAACAGAGTTGAGAGGGACCTTGAAGTTAGTCTAGTCCAACTTCACCCCATCCAAGAAGAGACACTATACCATTTCAGACAAATGGTTGTCCAGTTTCTTCTTAAAAACCTCCAGTGATGGAGCACCTATAACTTCTGGAGGTAAGTCGTTCCCTGATGAATTGTTCTCGCTGTCAGAAAATTTCTCCTTAATTCTAGGCTGGATCTCTCTTTGATTAGTTTCCATCCCTATTTTCCCCACAACAACAAACTTGGGAGGTGGGTTGAGCTGAAAGAGAATGACTGGCCCAAAGTCTTTTATAACTTTTATATCTTAGGCGGGACTAGAACATAATCTTCTCCTTGTGATTGGCCCAAAGTCTCCCATTTTATAGCTTAGGCAGACTAGAACTCACCATCTCCTGGTGATTGGCTCAAAGTCACCCATTTGACTTTCATGGCTAAGGTGGGACTAGAACTCATTGTCTCCTTGTGATTCACCCACAATCTCCCATCTGACTTTTATAGCTTAGGCAAGACTAGAACTCGCTGTCTCCTGGTGATTGGCTCAAAAGCACCCAGATGGCTTTCAGAGATAAGGTGGGTCTTGGTAACATTGAGTTCTTTTCCCTTGAAAAGTCTTGGAGAGAAAAAAATGTAATATTATCCCTCATATCAGGAATAACTATGAGAGAGCTTGAAGGTGGAGGTGGAAACAGTGGCAACCCTTCTACTAGATTCCTCTTGATACTTTTTTTTTCTGGCAGGAGAATTCTCTGCAGCTCTCAGGGCTGATAAAACAAGGCTTGGCATCTCCCAAGCATGAAAGAGAGAAATGCAGCTGTGCACCTATGCTGCACTAGGTAGTTTTGTAACTTCCCCCCTCCAAGTATTCAATTGTTTGTTTATAATTATAGGTATGAATACCCTTGCCTATTCACATAATTGCAGCCATCTGTTCAAACTAGCATTTTTCTGCATCAACAGATCTATTTTCCCCCCCAAAACTACCAAAAGCAAACAAATAAAGGGAAACTCCATTGTCCTGTCAACACAGAGAAACTGGCCACACTAAGTTGTTTGGCAACTTGCAGCAAACTCAGCGAAACAATATGTCGAACTCCCGTTCTGACAAGCAAGCCCCACACAGCTAAATAATTTTATTAATGCGATTAACTTATTCAAATGCATCAGGGTTCCATTTTTCAGGTCCTGCAATTTTAATTGCATCACCGGGATCAGCCAGCAGAGCTCTGCCCTTGCGTAGGCAATTCGTGAAAATGAAATATTGTATAGAATAGATACGTTATTCTCCAACTAGTTTTCAGTTTAGTACTGTTCCATGTCATCCTATGGCAAAGATAAGCGTTAGGAAATCACAATTGTTTTTTTCTCCCCATTCATCAGTGTTTTATATCAACACCTATTTTTCAGGACCACGTTCCTTTTTTCCTGTTTCTATTATCAAGATTAATAACCTCACAATGCACAGAGGCGCAAACCAGACTTGGGGGGGAAAGGGGAAGGAGAAAGAGCATGATTTACTTTCTTGGGTTACTATTTCATTTGCACTGCTGAGAAGGTCCAACTTTTCTGCTTCGTAATTTACCATTTCACCCATCAAGGAGCGTTAAAGCAAATCAACCCTTCCATTTTAACGACTTCTTGCTGGGCTGTTGTAATGTGAAACAATCCCTAATGCGGCATAACGAATATATAAATGAAGTTTGTATTTTGAAAGATGGTTCCACCGTATAAATATATGTTCAGACTGCAGAAGTCTGCATAAGACCAAACATCCAGTCAACAGTGTCAAAGAGAAGCACTGCTCCATTCTTTAGAATTGAGCTCCTCGCTCTTCCACAACGTCAATCCAAGAGGATGCTTTTCTGGCTTGAAGTCTTATCAAAGTGAGGCAACCTCTTCCAAGCTCTATCATTTACACCGTCTTTTCCTGAAACCGTGACGCCTTTAAAAATGCACGCAGACCAAGTAATTTAAGCACTGGGTTGGGCCGATTAACACCACGCTCCTTAGTAAGTCAAATTAAGGGTGGATTTATTTGTGGAACCAGATGGTTATTTAAAAATGAATGATCAGCACTTTTGAGTGATTAGGCAGAGCTCTAGAAATTGAAAACTGGCTGCATTGAAATAAACATTTTTGTCTTGCTTTTAGTTTGGGAATGGATTCCCATCGAATTGTCATGGAACCCTAATAAAACACCGTTTGAAAAATCATGGACTACTTTACCCATACTTCAGTGGCAATCCCTGGGTTTTCTTTTTAAAAAACAAAAAACAAAACACAAAAACATTGTGCCTGACATTTGTCACATTTCAGACCTTTTAACACAGGGACAAGCTAAACCTGGCTTAATCCCAAACATGCTCATATTGTTTTATGCAAGTTAGGAGGGAAAAGCTATCTTACAAACCATTTGACAAATTGAAATCCTGAACTAAGGCAATGACTAGCCCCTCATATAACCTTATTGGAAAAAAAAATGCATGGATGTAATCACCAAAAAAGTGAGTTCAACCCAAAAGAGACAATGTTTCCAAAAATAATATTTAGATTCTTGGAGCAATTTAGCAGAATTTCCATCTATTCCAAGTGAGATTTGTAGGCAACGAGAAGAACTTTCCTATTAAATATTGAATCCTGTGCTTCGTGATGCAATCACTATCAATACACAGACAAAACTATGGCAACAAAGCAAATTAACACTGCATTTCTAAATTTACTTTTGTACTGTACCTTAGTTCAGAGAAACTTATATATGTGGAGAGTCAGGTGTTCAGACTGATGCATAATTCCTTTCAAGCCAGATAAAGAACATTTATTATAAGCATCAAAATGAGTCTGTATAATTAATAATTTGATACATTTCACCTGCCTAGCTGCTTGTTCTTACAATATTAGCTTGCTATGAAATAAATAACATTTTTCTGACAACTTGTTATCCCGTTCTTAGACAAGATGCAATTTATATAATTACTTTGCCTGGTTTATTGGTGCACCTCTGCTTATGTTACATATTCTGCTAATATGCTATCAGTATAATTAGTTGTTTCTTGTTGGAAATCAGCAATTTTAATCAAGCTATTTTTTTTTTAATTGCTGGGCGAACGCACTGCTTGCATTATCACAGAATCAAGACAATATATTTTCTTGACTTAATGAGAGAAACTGTTACCTTTGGGCATATAGATTTACATGAGGTTAGATGGGTGATAGTGGGCTCTTCCATAGCTAAGTATGTCAGAAGCTCATTTTTATAACTTAATTATATTCTAAAAACCTTTGGAAGACATCTTAATCTAGCTTCGTGATCTACCGGTGTTACAAAATTCCCCATAAATGTCTTTTGAAAGGGAAATAACTCAAGCTTGATTTCTGATCATCACCTGGACAACCTCCAGGCAAAAATAAAATTGTGGATAGCCATTTCCCTCTTTTGCACAATCTATCCTATATCCCTAGATCTTCTTGTAGACTCTCATCCAAGTAAAAAAAAAAAAACAGATGTGAATGAGTTTTTTCAAACTCTGCCAGGGGTACATATCAAGTTTATCAAGTTTCTTGTTCATTTTAATGTTTTAATTTTAATGTTTCATATTTGTAACACTCTAATTGTTTTCTATAACGTTTTATGAAACTGTAAGCTTCCCAGAGTCACTCAACAGTGTGATGGGTGGCATATAAATTTAATAAATAATTAAAAGTAAAATGACATAGGGATTTGTATTTTTAAGTAAGTGTTGGCTTTTTAATGGATGCATTAATGGGAGTTAAGCATGGCCCAATATTCTCCTGGCTCCTCTAAAGACATTTCTCTTAAGGGTTTAATCTGTTTGGTCTCTAAATAATTTTGCCTAATGGACCCAAATTAAAGCAAGAATTGAAATGGAGTTATTTCCAGATTGCAGATTTCTCCATGTTTTGTGATTTCTCCATCCTGTGCAGAGACAAACAAACAAATAAATAAATAAATCAGGCACAAGGGACCATAGGAGAGAACTTTACATGAGTGGGATGGCACAATTACTGATCTTTGCAGCAACTCTCTCTCTCTCTGTGTGTCTTGTGTTCACTTACTGACCATTCGACTTAATGATTAAGCCAACAAACCAATTTCTGTCACTAAATAAGGATTACCTATAAAAATATCAGCCCAACTCTGGAACAGCTCAATTATTAATATTAAATTATCCTTGGTTATTATTTATTAGCATATGGTGTTGGTAGATGGTATTACAAGATAGAGGTTTGGCTGCCTAAGATTGCTAGTTTGTTCAGTTCACATTCATGTGCTATCCAGGGTTCACCACAGAGAGCGAACTAGGTCTGTACACAGAGCAGCTAATGGGCATTATGTGGGAGAGTTAGCATCAGCTGGGACTTTTTCTCTGCCAGTTTTGTTCCTGCTTCTGCCATCAGTCCCACCAAATGGTACCTATTTATCTACTTGCATTTGCATGCTTTCAAACTGCTAGAAGCTGAGGCAAGTGACGGGAGCTAACTCTATCATGTGGTGCTTGGGCTCAAACTGTTGGAGAGTAGAGGGCTGACTTTCTATAGCTGACAGATCCAGGGTCTTTTAAGCTGCTGAACCACCGTGTCTCATTTCCTTTGGTATGATCCCACCAGTGGAAGTATGGGACTGAGTCTTATTAGCAGACAAAGTTGCTACTTCAAGTATTTATAAGCGCCCTGGTGGTGCAGTGGTTAGAATGAAGCATTGCAGGAAAACTCTGCCCACAGCCTGGAGTTTAATCCTGACCAGCTCAAGGTTGACACAGCCTTCCATCTTTCTGAGATTGGTAAAATGAGAACCCAGATTGTTGAGGACAATATGCAAATTAATGCTTACATTGTAAACTGCCCAGAGAGTGCTGTAAATACTATGGGGCAGTATATAAGTCTAAGCGCAATTGCTATTTATAACTTTCTCCCCTTCTTGATAGGCTAGTTGTATTTCCTTATCACGTCTTTTCTGGACTTATTCAGAGATAGAGCAACATTGCAAAGTTCATTCGGAGTATACAACATCTTTGATTCTGTTACAGTTTTCCCCAAATCCCAGAAAAAAAGAAATAGTAGCATCCCATCCCATCTACTTCCCTGAGTAGACTACCAGTATGCTCGGTGGCACCGTACCGGCCTTCCTCTGTTCTCACCACTAAGCCTATTGGTTTCCTTGAGGCAGCTCAATCTTATTAAGAAAGTGTTAGGCAATGACAAAAGAAATTATAGTGTGAGTTTTAGTTGATCAATTATTTGAAAAGATTTCCATAGGAGTCAAACAAATATAGCAAAAAAAAATCTGACTAATTCATCCATATATGTCATCATAACAAGCACAATGAAACAAAATTTCTCTTTAAATGATGAGAAAATGAAATGTCTATGCATGCCATCTATGTTTAATCAGTCCTTGTATTGTCGTTACTCTACAATCAAGGAAATATGTCTTGTGCTGATTAATCAGGACAGGTGTTTTGTTCACACGCCATTTTAGTACATAAAAAGGGTTAATTATTAAGACAGCAGCTTTTATCATTCTACATTTGAAGAAAGAAAACTAGTTGTTTTTTTACATCACCATACAGAGATGCAAACTTAGTTAATGACTGATGTCTGTTTTATTGATATGTTGTCAGAAGTCATTTCATTCTTTGAATGCAAAAGATCTGGATTTCTGAAGAAGCCATTAAAATGTTAAGACTGCATCTAAAGAGACTTTCATTTCCAACTCTAAAGTATTACCGTGACACAAAATCAAGAATTGTTAAATGCATTAATTTGCTTTATCGTCTACTAATTTGAATTTTCTTACGTTGTCTCTTTCAGGAGATTGTATTAGCATCTCAAATGCCTTTTCTGTTACCTATTTTACATTTTTATTTAAATGTTGTGCAGTCCATCCAGCACTGAAATGAGTGGTGGTTTGATTCTGACAAAGCTTCTCACATTTCCTGAAGGAGAACACCGAACAGCAAAACCCTAAAATGTCTAAAGATCTAATCAAACATGCAAGGAAAGAGTCCAAATGGAATAGAAATTTTGTGGAGGCAGGTGATTGTCAAAATTCAATGTCCTTATTGCATTAAAAAAAAAATATTTTTTTTTTTATATCAGTAGGGCCAATTTTCTACAAAAGTCTCAAATATCTAGTTTGCATTTCTGGCACCAATATAAAATATCTGCCAACTGCTCTCCAATATTCTGGTCAATAAAAGAATCAGTTAATATAAGCTCCATTCAATTTTGTAACCTAATTAAAAGAAGTGTGTATATTTGTGTGTGATTTTTAAATGGGAAACTCTATCAATCTATATGGACTCTATAAGTCTATAAATAGTAGTGAACATAAAAATAACAAACTATAACTGAAAAATAGAAGAGAGCGGCCTACAGTTTAAGTCATGGCTTGCCTGAAATCCCTGTACTGATTTATAATAAAAGTGCCTTTCCCCAGCTATAGGGTGAATCACACATTCAGTGCAGCTGTTTTGCAGAGGATCTGTCATTACTAATTACATTTAAGTGAAAAAGGGGGTCATTAAATGGAAAGTACAAGAAAATTAATAGATTACAGTCACAGATTCAAAGATAAAAGAACAGAGATGTCTTCAAAGGAAGGTTGTTTTTTTCACACAAAAGACATCAATAAAAGAGAATATTTGTAGCTCAGGATTGAACCGGGGGTCCATGGGACTCCCTTGGTTGTTCTCTTGCAGTCGTTTCATTACCTAACTAGGTAACATAATCAGGTCAACAAAACAAAAGGCAGTCAAGATCTCAAATATATTGAACAAAATGGCAGATATATATTTCAATTTAAACTATGAGACAGGGTATCATATGCCTGTTATAGAAGAGAAATCTAAAAACATTAAGACATCCCTGTGCCATCATTTTCTAACTAGATATACCAATAAAAGAAACAAATGGAAGTAAATCTGCAAGGTTCAACCCAGTGTTTAGACTACAGACATTGGAAGTTGAGGGATGGAAAGAGTCGTCTCTTTTCCTAATCCAATATATCGACAAGCTAATCTTAGTCCTCATTCACTACAGAAACAAAGCAGATTAGACGCTGTTAATAATAATGGAGATGAAAACATATGATGAACATTTCCAGGAATTGGTTTTCTCTAGTCTAGTGAAAAGAAGGACTAGGGGTGACATGATAGCAGTCTTCCAATATTTGAGGGGCTGCCACGAAGAAGGTAGCTTGGCTGTTTGTAGCTCAAATATGGTAGCCCAACATCCAGAAACAGCTCACGCAGAGAGAAATTTCTGAGACACACACCGGCAGTACTATTCAAAAAGGCATATCTAGCATATGCTGTACTAAAATACATGTGATTTAAAATCCTGTCCTGATTTGAAACCATGTTCCTCCCTGAACATGTTCATTTCCCCACAGAAGCGTATAAAATGTTTATCTTTTGAGACCTGGGGGCATTTTACAATAGGGGGAAAATGTTCAGAGGAAGTAAAATTTCCATGACATATTTGAATAGTAATTAAGCCCAATGAGCTTGCCCTAAGCAGGCTGTTAAATAAGAGTGCAAATTGTCTAAGAAAATACATTTTGACGTGAATGAAATGGATGCATCTGAAAGTTGACTGGCAAAATCAAATTCTTGCAAAGCACAGAAACAAAACAGGCCCAAAAATATATTCTACAGAGGCATCAATTTAAAAAAAAAAATATCCCCTTTAAAATTATGGTTGAAGAATTTAAATTGATTGCACACTGGTGAAAGTGAAGCATTAAAAAGAATGTCAGAATAAAAAACATTTAGACTTGTATTATGTAACCTTATTCTTTGATTGGGAACCGCCCCGCAGAAGCTGAAAGATGGATGGCTGTATAAATGCTTTAGAGATGTCAGTTTACTTTATTGATTAGCCCATGGGCCATATCAAAGGGCAGAGTTCCAAACACAAATTATTACTAAAATCCGATATATATTTTTTTAATGGAATTGGAATAAATATACAATTTAAAATGAAATTGGAATATAAAATTTAAAATGAAATTGGAATAAAATACAATAATTTAATATATGGATAAATAACATATGCTAAAATTATACTTCAGCCCTACAATCTACCCCAATCAGTCCCACATATGCCGATCTCAAATGCTTTAAATGTAAAAAGGAGTCCCTGCAGATTTTACTCCTCTAGTCGGTGGTGCTAGGGGGCGCTGCCCATCTCGGTTTCAAGGCCAGTGGGCCAGTCAAATGTCCGGAGACATTTTCACGCTCATGTGGCCAGCATGATGTCACAGAGTGCTGTTACCTAAATGGTACCTATTTATCTACTCGCATTTGCATGCTTTCGAACTGTTAGGTGGGCAAGGAGCAGTGACAAGGAACGGGAGCTCACCCTGTTGCATGACACTCAGGTCTCAAACCTGGGCTGCTGACTTCCCAGCCGACAATCCCAGTGTCTTAACCACTGAGCCACCGTGCTTTAAATGAATAAATGTTTTAAATAAATGAATAAAATAATTAAGCTATCCTCTAGCTATATTGCTTTCAAATAGTGTGCGGCAAGGAAATCATGCTTTTGAATGTTTGTCCACTGTCTTTGCTAGCAGCTTTCCTTTTTTTCTCTCTCTCTCTCTCTAATCAAATGGCAATTTAATGTGGGAGAGATTGGACAAATAGCTTTCATTTACTTCTGCGAAAGAGGAACAGAGGAGGTCTTTCAAAAGACGACTTCGAAAACAAATACAAATTACTTTTCTCGCATGTCAAAGCTATGCAGTTTGTAGATTTGCCATGCATTAACTGGTTGATGTAAACTCATCTGGCTGTTCAACTCTGCAATGACTCCCAGTGGCATTGCAATGAAATCAGTCCTAAAATAAAATTAGCAATGTCCAGAAGATCAAGTATTTGAAGATAGTTAACACAGACACAAGACCCACCATTCACACCAACCCAAAGCCCAGGTGAAAGGCCACATTTTCCAAGCTCTTTTAAACATGGCCAAGGTGGAGGCCAGTTCAAGAGGGATGCTATTACTGTGAAAAAGTAGGTCCTATCGGGTGACATTGCTACATGAAAGAAACATGGACCAGGCCTATTCTCCCTGACTACACAAACCAGAGTGTCTTTCCGCATATGTCAGGAACAATTTTATAAGTGATAACCAGCACCTTAGCGATAGCAATAGCACTTAGACTTACACACCACTTTACAGTGTTTTACAGCCCTCTCTAAGCAGTTTATAGAGTCAGCCTATTGCCCCCAACAATTTGGGTCCTCATTATACCCACTTTGGAAGGATGTAAGGCTGAGTCAACCTTGAACTGGTCAGGATCGAACTGCTGGCACTCAGCAGAGTTAGCCTGCAATACTGCATTCTAACCACTGCACCACCACAGCTAATCAGCAGTAGCAGTTACTTATATACCGTGTCACAGTGCTTTAAAGCACTGTCTAAGAGGTTTACAGAGTCAGTCTCTTGCCTTCAACAATTTGGGTCCTCATTTTTCCGACCTTGAAAGGATGGAAGTCTGAGTCAAGCTTGAATCGCTTCTGTGGTGTTACGTAGACATGATGAGGCAGGTCAATTATTGTCCACACCACTGCATACCTGATCAGCTACAGCTGCAGAGCTTAAGGAAGATGGCCTTGATGGAGATATGCAAGCTTCATTACCAAAGCAACAATGAGTCAACAACATCTCCATAAGAGACAGATAATATTTGGAAGAGGCTCGAACAGACACTTCCCTAATTCAAAAGCTATAAGAGTGCAGTGGTGACAGAGGAAGACGGAGAGGAGGAGGAGGTAAGCACAATCAGACTTGCAAGATCCTGTTATAATAAATAGTCTTGATAAAAACAATTTTAGCTCCTGTACAGTAAATTGCATGATCTGGTCTATCTAATGGAGCTCCTTCCTTCCTTGATGAATAATGTACATATTAACACATCCTTTAAATGATGGATAATGACAAATGAGACAGACTAAATCAGAATAACAGAGTTGGAAGGGACCCTAGATATCTTTTGGTCCAACCACCTGTTCAAGCAGGAGACCCTATACCATCCTGGTCAAATGGATGTCCAATCTTTTCTTAAAAACCTCCATGGAGCACCCACAACTTCTGAATGCAAAGCATTCCACTGGTTGATTGTTCTCACTGTTGGGAAATTTCTCCTTAATTCCAGGTTGTTTCTCTCCTTGACTAGTTTCCATCCATCAGTATTTCTCAACCTCAACAACTTTTAAGACAGATGGACTTTAAATCCCAGAATTTCCCAGCTAGCATTCCCAGCACTCCCAAGATTCCCCAGCACACTTTAAACTAGGTGAACTTAAAATTTGAGTAATCGAAGTCTCAGAGATGCCAACTTTGAAAAACATTGGAGTTAATATTTCAGCAGGACTTTTTCTTCATTCAAAAAATATTTTTTATTATGCAATCAAATACAAAAGACATCGCATAAGTAAAATGAAGCAATCCTGTTGAAATTCCTCAATGTTGGCAACTTTATGACATGTGGACATCAACACAGTATATGGCAGAGAAGACATACATTTTGTGTGTGTGTGTGTGTGTATGTATGTATGTATGTATGTATGCATGTATGCATGCATACACACACACACACACACACACTGTATAGTTGCAAATGATATAGATATCTCAGTCAACCAGCCTCACAGAGTTGTTGCGTGGAGTTGTTGTGCGGAAAATAGAGGAGAAAAAGTTGCTGGATATGTTAATCACCTTGAGTTATTAGTAAAAATAATAAAGGTGGGGTACAAATCAATAAATAAAACAAACTAGATCAGTCCCCTAAAATGGTAAATTCTTTTTTCTTAGGGCAAAATTAATTTATTTGAAAATAAATTATTGATAGGAAAAAGAGCATGGATTTTACAATGCCTTGTTTTCTTTTTGTTGTATTAGCTGTGTTCGAGTCTCAGAGTGTATAGCGGTGTTATAAAACATTTAAATCTGGATGTATTGGAGTACTTCAGTGACTGCCAGGCGTTAGTATCAGAATTATATCAGAATTATTATCATTATCAAGCTTGGCTTCTGGCACACTGTTAAGGGAAACAGCTGTTTTATCCTCATTCAGGTCCTAAAATGTAACTTCATTATTACTGCAAAACACAGGGAAAAAGGATACTTAAAAAATGGGCTTCGAAACCATACTTTGTACAGCTCAAAGGAAACAGAAGCCCATGATTATGTGAAATGTAAAAATTTAAAGTAGCAGA
>JANHFL010003793.1:0-12235 GCA_032468155.1 Oxyrhabdium leporinum | reverse complement strand
GTGTATTCAACAAACCTCACGGAGTAAGTGGTACAAACCATAGCTTGAGATGTGCAAAGTCACTAACCTATAGTAGAGAGGAATAAAAACTTGTTCTATCACTGTAGAGATACAGAGAGATACTCATGCTTCATCTTAAAGTTCAAGTTCAAAGTTCAAAGCCTTTATCATCATTGTACATCATGCATACAATGAAATTGGTTTAGCCTCTAGTGGTGCAGTCCAGACAAGAATACAAAACAACATGAACAATATAAGAATAATCCTTATACAAGTAGTTAGGGGGAAAAAACAACTAGTCATACGTTTCCATATGTACGTCATATTCTGTGCAACATGTATATTACTCTGGTGCATGATCTTATATCATGGTATATACACATTACACACTACCCTGGCAGCAGGGAAATTCATCATATTAATATGTTTGTGGTGCTATATTGTGTTTAGGAGTCTGACAGCCCATGGGTAGAAGCTGTTTTTAAACCTCTTTTAAAGTTAACTGGAAGTCAAAGCTGGTGTCTACTTTCGTCACTGATTAATTTTAGTACAGGTTCTAAGTATTAACCCCAGATCACAATTTAAACACCTCAAAATGTATCTCAATCCCCCCTCCTTTAAGTAAAAATAAGCCACTGAGATGAAAGTAAACTCTTTGCAACTGGCTGTGTGTCTCCCAAATTTGTAGAAAATATGACAGCAATAGCACTCAGACTTATATACCGCTTCACGGTGCTTTTACAGCCCTCCCTAAGCGGTTTACAGAGTCGGCCTCTTGCCCCCAACGATCTGGCTCCTCATTTTACCAACCTCGTTAGGACGGAAGGCTGAGTCCACCTTGAGCCTGGTGGGATTCAAACTGCCAAATTGCAGGCAGCCGGTAGTCAGCAGAAGTAGCCTGCAGTACTGTGCTCTAACCACTGCGCCACCATGGCTCATGATGCAATACAACAGTAACCAAACTGTCAAATATGTTTCCAACAGTGGATAAATTGCTGGAGTGCTAGTACAATTTAAGCACAAAAAATAGATAAAAAAACTAGAGTATGGTTAGCGACAGAGAATCAGAGGTAATAAGATCTAGTGTTCTACTTCTTAAATAGGAACATCATTCTGCTTCAGTCAATCCATTCATGGCAATTTAAAAAGGGCAAAGCAAATTCTTTTTACTGCTCACAATATAGTGCTTTTGCAGCATTGGTTCTGAAGGTTAGCGGAATTTATCAGGTCAAAATGAAATTATACATTATTGCCTACTTTGTTTTCCTTCTTTTCTCTTTTTGCTCACAGTCGATACTTAAAATTTCTTACAATGGGTGCTAGTCTCCATTTCACATTAATTAGATTAGCACATGTGGGGGGGGGGTTTCTTTAAAAAAATCTAAATACTTCAGGTTCTACACTCTTACAAACTCAGATAATTTTCAGACAATGAATTTTTGTCATTGTAAAAGTAAATTGAAGAAAGCTTTATGAAATTATACGGATGGCTATTGTGACAGATGGGAAAGTTAATTTAGAGGGAAAAAATGAATATATTTTTTATCATTTTACTTATTCTCTTTGTTGATGCAATATAATGTGCTTTAGATACTATACTTGAAAATAATTATTAGACATCTGTTAGGGTAATATCTACCAAATGAAAAAGAAGAAATGGCTTTTGCTGAGGGTAGGGGTTTTTTTTTTGGCTAATCAATAAGCATCCTGGAACTTTATATCGCTTTTCTCATGCTACAGCATTTTCCCATCAATAGACAAGGTTTGAAATTCTGTCATTTGTCTGAAATGGTTTAGGGTCTCCTACTTGAGCAGGAGGTTGGACTAGAAGACCTTAGAGGTCCCTTCCATCTTAATTCTCTTATCTCTCTATGAATCTGGACATGACCCTGTGCAACTTTATCATATCTTCGTAAAACACTACAAATGTACATTGTATAATTTATCAAGGTTTCCAGGTTTGTCTTCCCATGGCTCCATAAAATGAAATTCATTAAGTATTTCCATAAAATATTCCAGTGCATATACAATTTCACTAAAAACACCCCGTGGAAATATTGAAATACTAAAAATGCTGAAGCAGCATAGTGCATGAAAGCCACTCAACTGAGAAAATATGATTTGCTAAAAGGTAGCAAGTGTTTCAAATATTTCCTAGAGCTTGGGGGGTTTCCTGGTGAATTTGTTTTGGGAGTAGTGCCATCACAAAAGAGACCTCCGGTTGTAAGATAGGTACCAAAAGGAGTGATAAGGTCTTTAACTCTAAACTTACAGATAGATTGGATGGTCTCAAAGGTGCTTTTACGAAAGGTAACTGTACTGTTTTTTTTGTTCTTTTTGTTTGTTTTGAAGCAAAACTTTTTGCTTCTCATACAAGAAGCTTCAGCAGTTACGATCACTTGTAAAATTGCTTTGCCATATTTGTTTTCCATTTTTTTTTTCCATTGGAGAATTTCAGGGACTCGGTTCTTTCAAAGAGCAGAAAGGTAGACTAGCTCATGTGGAATTAATTCTATGTGTGCTTTAAGGGGTTAATGTTTATTTATTTATTATTTATTTATTAAATGTGTTTTGGTACTCATCTCACCACAAGGCTACTCTGGGCAGCTTACAACATCAACACTGTAACAGTTTTACATTTTATTAATTACTAAAGTTATACTAACGTTGAATCTCATTTTTTTTAAAAAAAAAGTTTGAAGCAATGGAATGGAAACCCTTGAGCACAAATAGTGATGTAACATTTAAATTTAAATTAAATTTAAATTAAATGTAATTGTCTCAAATACATTATTTATTCACAGTCATACAGGGCATGTATCCTACTTATATTATATGGAAATAAGATCATCTAGAAGAATAGAAAGCTTAATTTAAGAAAGGGAACAAACAAATGTTTGTAAGACGTTGAAACTGATTTTGATTAACTGGGAAAGGGCAATGAAAACCATTACTTATGCTTAATTTGTTTAATTTACTAGGCAGACATAAATGCAACTCTAAAATAAAATATCACAAGATACAAGTAATTTGAAAGAGAAAACAAATAATTTGAAGCAATGTCGTTAAGCAGTAAAATGCTCATCAACAAGGACAGTTGAAATGAATGCATAAGCCCATTCAAAGATCTCAGGCATAAAATGAATTCATAATATACTTTTCCAAATATGCCTGATAATTTCCACACATTTTATTGTGCCTTGTGGATGAATTACTAGTAAAGTAACGTAAGGGTTCATATTACAATTTTCTGATGATGATTCTCATTTCTCTTATAAAACCATCTCTTGCTATAGGACTGATGTTTGACATAAAATCAACAAATTTGGATATGAGCAAGAATTCCAGCCAGAAATAAAAATCTCAGACATTTTTGAGCTTATTAATATAATGGACTGACTTACAGCACCCTTGTAAACCAGCTTTCAGCCTGTAATAGAATACTGATATGGATAACATGTCCAAAAACACACTGTTTACAGAATGTGCATGTATTGCATATCGGTAGAAGCTGCCAATCACTTCGGGGCAGAAGAGAGATGCAAGTTCATTCTCTTTGCCTTTAATAAAAATTACTATGATCCTAAATGCCCTTATTGAGGAACAAGACTCATTTAGGTCAGTAAACTGCATGTAGTCCTTGACTTATGGCCACAATTGGAATCAGAATTCCATTACTAAGCAAGTTGTGCCCAATTTTACTTTTTTTTTTTTTTAACCACAGTTGTTAGGTGAAGTTGCTAAGCTGACACAAATAAAGGGGTGGTGGTGGTGGTGTCAACTTGTTTTCCAAAGCACCAGAAAGCAAGACAAGAAACAATGGATGAAAAGTAATGAAGGAGAGAAGCAACCTTAGAACTAAGGAGAAACTAAGTGAGAAAACAATTAACCAGTGGAACAGCTTGCCTTCAAAGTTGTGGATGCCCCATCATGTGAGGCTTTCAAGAAGAGATTGGAGAGCCATTCCTGAATGGTATAGGGTCTCCTGCTTGAGCTGGGGTTGGATTAGAAGACCTCCAAGGTCCCTTCCAACTCTGTTATTCTGTTAAGTGACTTATGACCCTTTTTCACACCTATGACCTTGCAGCATCCCCCTCGTCACATCATTTACATTGGGATACTTGACAACTGACGCTTTTTTTAATTTATGATGCTTGCAATGTTCCGGGGGGTCATGTGATCTTCTGTTGTGACTATCTGACAAGCAAAGTCACTGGAGAAACCAGATTCACTTAACCATCGTGTTACTAATTTAAGAACTGCAGTGATTTACTTAACAAAGGTGGCGAGAAAAGGAATAAAATGGGACAAAACTCACTTAACAAATTTCTCACTGAACAACATAAATGTTGGGCTCAACTGTGGTCGTAAGTTGAGGACTTCCTGTAGCTGAAGCAGCTAGGGAGAGAAAGGAATGGTACTGTGGGAAGCCCCACCACCACCACCACCAGAATAATGAAATATTTTGGGAAATATTAAAAAGGCAGAATACTATATTTCCCCAAAGGGAGAAATGAAGAAACACGCTCTTAAGACAGAAAGTAGACTCAGTCTTTCTTAATAGCCCAACCCCCCAACCCCCAGCATATATTTTGTGCCCATTAAGAAAGCCTGGGCCATCCTATCTACAAAACAGAAGTCCAGCTCCAGGGTGATGGGATTAAGAAGAACAGGACACGACCCTTCAGGGCATAATAGGATTAACCCACTACCATTTAGCAGAAGACGCAGCGCTCACTACATTGCACAATCTTCTAAGGGCATTTCAAAAATTGCACAACCCCCCTCCCCTCCCCCATAGCAGCCTGTCTGAAACTTATAAAAATCCATGTACTCATCAAACCAATGGGTCAGCTGACCCAGGACCGCTGTTGGTTCTGTTCATCATTAAACCATGTGATCAGGTGCTGAGAATCCATCTCACAATGACATTGCAGCATCCACCATGCTATCCCCCATTTGCAACCTTCATCACTAACTTCCTACAAGCAAAGTTAAGGGGCAAGCCAGCAGGAGATTGCAACCATAAAATGTCCTCACTTAATGACCCATGTTTGCTTAATGATAGCAACCGGTTGGAATTTCTGTTGCTAAATGGTGTAGATCATGCAAAGTCACACTTCAGAACTACCTCACTTAGCAATGGAAACTCCAGTCCCAATTATCATCATCAAGTGAGGACCACCTGCATTTTCTTTCTTTGGGGGGAGGGGGAAATTCAGAGCAAAAAAAACAACAATCAAAGCAGGCTTGGGCAGAGACTGAATTTTAACTTTGCTTCTGCAAATATCCTATGTGGCACCCACACTCTTAAAGCAAAGATAACAACATTGCAGGCACTGATAATTTATACTGAAGATCACACACACACACACACACACACACACACACACACACACACACACTAAAATGGTTGCATGTCCATAAATTGGCTATCATATTTTGCTATGTGGCTAGACGCATGATTCCCTTTAATTGAATGCCACTGTAAATGGCATCATATTTTCTAGGTCATGAAGATCAAATGAGCTGTGACAACAGTCTCCCAAAACTTAATAGAAAGTTCACTGAATAACTTCCAAGTTTTAAATTGTATCACTGCTGTGAAACACTAGATATAAACACACAATATTATCAGACTCCTATACTCCCCCCCCCCAAAAAAAATCCAACACTAGAGGTGTGGGTTCTAACAGGAAGGCATGTCTTTTGCATCGCAAAAATTGTAATGTTTTTAGAGGAACTTATATGATTCATTGACATAATGTACCCTTCAAGCCACCCAATACTCTGGAATATTTTAAAGAGTAATATTTAAACAAACCTGTCTCCCAATATATATATATGGTGGTTGTATTGATCTGCAGACAGATAGATAGAGTAATTAATCAAACTTATGCCTACCCACTACAAAGGACCGCACTTCTGTATCAAGGACAATTGAATACAAGGTTGTTTTTGATGTTCGTGTATCAGAAAAAAGATAAACTGAAACTAAAAGTGTGAGAAAAATCCTTTTGACAGTGTTGACATCATATAACAGGAATGAATACGATATTCTCATTTATCCTTCCAATCTGTGGGAGAAGACTCTAAAGGGGAAAATGAACAAAAGTCATACATTTCACTTCACAAGGATGGTTAAGAAAATGTTGGTCAAAGGACAGTGCAATGGAATTCTCTAAATCTGGGAAGAAGAAGGTGTATTTTCCAAAAAAATCAGAACAAGTGAACATTCCTTTTATAACAGTTGATGTCAAGCCCTATAAAACTGACACACATAGGAAGCAAGAACTACTTAGATTTCTGGTGGTGTAAAAAAAATATCTTTTGAAAATAGTTCTCAAGCTCCATCCGTATCTAATTTAACTAAGGCAGGCCTACTTAGCAGAGCTAGGTTTCCCCTCTCTCCTGAACTCAGGAAGATTTTTTTTTTTGGGGGGGGATAACAATTAGGGTTCCTCTGTCATGTTTTCAGAGTTAGATATTCCATCACAATTAAACAGGTAGTGACTTTTTTCTAAGTATAGATACAGGAAGATGATTAAAGACATCAAAGAAGCCCTTCATTCATGAATTCATTTATAAATGAGGTCTAAGGTACATATATTCAATTTTCAGGATTCTGCATGCTAACCTTTTTTCCTTGAAATAAACCTGATTAATGAGACTCTGTGTGAATCACCTCCCTTGGTTTTGAGCTGCTGATGAATGTGACATTACCACAGAGATAATCTATTTTAAAGTAAATGAAAAAATGAACCCAAGCAAATATTTATCCAGAACAGCTCACATCAGACTAATTTCGCCTCCTTTTTCATTGAGTACATTCCTTTATAGATTATGGGAATGCTGCAGACAGAGTATATCTTGATGTCAATAAAGTATTTAGCAAAATATTATGGTGGTATTATCTTTAGCAAATTAACATTGGCAAATATAATGGACAAGATACATGACAATTAAATGGATAAACAGGCTCAAAAAATTGTATTGAAAAACTGCCATCAAACTGAAAGGAGATATGAAATGGAATACCCTAAAATTCAGTGTTGTTGATTAAGAAAGCACAGGTGGTCCTCACTTAATTACCACTTTTTCAGCAACTGCCCAAATTGACAGCAACACTGACTAAGTGATATTTTAGAATCTGGAGCATCCTAAATCTGCCAATCATACTGGACAGGCAGAACCCATGGCAGCTACTTGGAGGAAATAGGTAAAAGGACATCACGTACAAGGTCAGAAACTTTTTTTCAAAAATTATAATGAAGCGTAGAACACAGAGTAAAGGATTTCAAGAAGGCCTATTAGGAAAAGTCTGTGAACCATAACACGGAAACCATTTCTAGAGATGTGACGGGATCCTGAACCTTGAATCAATCTAAGCCAAAAAGAAAAAAAAAGGTGAATCAACTCCTGTGACTAGTTTGATATAGATTCTTCAGTAAGTGAAGAGAAGTGGAAAATAATGGCTTTCCAATACTATGTTTCTAGGACAATGTACTGGTCAATGGTCAGAGGAAGGCATTATCATAGAAAGAAATAGTACTAAAGGACTATACAGTACATAAATCAGGTAAGAGAAATTCTAATGGCTTCCAGCTAATGGTTGAGACAGGCCTGACACCCAGTTTCAAAAATACTTTATTTGCCCATCATCTTTCCAACTGTAATTTACTAGCCTCCTTGTTTTGTTTGATCTTATATGCTGACCCTTGGACTAACTTCTGATACAGATCACGAGGTGAACTAGTTTCTCCCTTTCTTAGCACGCACACCCAAGTTTATTCAACTTAATTGGTTTAGCTTAATACGCTATGTAGTGTTAAGATAACAGTTTCAGGACCCTGGAGAGTTCTCAGAGGAGTTGAATTACCTCGCAAGAACTTTTCTACCAATTCTTGTTTGCATCCCACTAAAGCCTTAAGTGAAAGCCAGTTTGGTGTTGTGGTTAAGGCATCAGGCTAGAAACGGGGAGACTGAAGCCAGAAGGATGAACAAAACCAGTTGGATGACCTTTGGCCAGGCACTTTCTCTCAGCCCTAGGAAAGTGCAGAAGTGCCATATGGGCATCCCTACAGCATACCCATCACTGCCCACCTCATTGCATTCTGGACCAGTGGTAGATTCCAAATGGTTCTCAAGGGCAGGCCCATGTATTACACTACAGTGTAATAGCTATCCTTCTAATGAAAAACCTGCATTGGTGGCTGATTGTAGCTTACCAGGCTACAATTATACGGTAATTTTAAATTACCATGTAAAAAGTATAAACTTTTTAAAGTATAAACTTTTTAACCCATAAGCAATTTGAGACACAAAATATATTAAAGATGCCTCACACCCCACCTTTAAAATCTGCATAAATCCACTTCTGTTTATTTGTTGAAAGGATTCTCAATTTCAAGCATTGGTATTAGGCTACGCAGACACACATTAATTTGGGTCTTTCTATATAAGGTACAGTTTCTTGCAAATACCTGCCTATAAAAAAAAAAGTGGGAATGTGATATTTTTCTTAAATGGGTCAGGTATAGGAATTAGCACTCAATTAAACAAAATAGTAGGAACTGAACTCTAGTTTCACTTATGTTTTGAGGGTAAATTTCAATGATCAAAAGAAAAAAAAGTCACAGTAATTCAAACAAGGCAACACCATCAAAGACAAAATGAGTTTCATCAAAGACAAGATATTGTAAACAAGTCTGAACAAGCAAGCAATAACACCACACTAACCAAGTATTCATCTGGCTCAGCATGGCAAAGGCACCAACTAACAAAGTAGTTAATTACCACTTGTGCAAAACAACCCTAACTAGACCTTCATCTCGATTGTACCATTATCAAGCTATTTTTAAATTCATCAGTGTGTCATGAATCTAGAAAGAGATTTCTTCTCTGTTGCCTGGGTAAAGAGATTATTAGAACAATTAATCACTAATATATTAATATATAATAGGCTTGATACTCCCTCAAAAGCTGATAGCACAGGTTTGCCTCAAAGCAACGGAAAGATACAAGCCCTACATTTTTTTTTGCTTCATTTATGTTCCTTCAATTTTTTTTCTCCTTAAATGAACTACCTTTTTTAAAAATTTCACTGAAATTTCATTGGCAACTGTAAGCTAAATATAAGCATATTAAGTCCGACTTAATGGATTCAACTGGAGATGATTTAAAAGGATTTTTAGCTCTTGTGGGACTTGAAAGTGTTTAAATTTGGAGAGAGAAAAAATCATTCCTCAGGAGAATTGTTTTATATGTTAGTTAGAATATCTGGAAGGTAGCGTATGTGCATGAACACACATTTCTCTTAGAATAGCAAGAGAGTTGTTTGAATGTGTTTACTTTATTTATTTAAAATATTTATATGGCTACCCATTTTAAACCAAATTCTGGGTGGCTATAATGGTCTGTGAGAAGAGAGGAGGCTACAAAGCTTGGCTAGCAAATGGTCAGATAAGAGAGACCATAGCCTGCAGCTACATAATGGATGAAGAAAGCGACTCAAAAGTGACCCTTCCAACTTTCTCAGACAGTAAAAGAGACAGGGGGAGAATTGTACTTTCAGACTTGCAAGGTTCTATTAATGTAGCCTTACAATAAAATAGAATTAAACCCAATACTTGTGTTTCCAGTCTGGTCTACCTGGGAAGGCTAATCTATGCAATTTTACTATACAACTCAATCATTTAACATAATATTGGACCATACAAATATGCATCTCTGAAATACAAAGAGATTAAGAGCCATCAAGAACACATCCCCATAACACACTCTTTTACCTCTGGGAATTTTTTTTCACCTAGTTAGATCCTGTTGAGTTGGTCGATGGTGATCCATTTCTCTACCTCTTTAGAACAAATTTTCAACCAGGAGCTTTGCACACTTATGAGCATAGGTCAGTATTGCAAGAAGGAGCAACAGAGAGATTTTTTTTTTCAGTATAAGAGAGTAACAATTGCAGCTTTCCATTTCCATCGAAGCATTGGGAAATAGGAATTCCAGAACCTGCTCTCTCTTTGAATGTTATGTCCTCAATTATTTTACAATGAATATTCCAAAGGATATATGGATCAAGCTTTCGGAATTAACCCTACTTCACCCTTCCAATCTACAGAATGGCAAAAGGTACTTAGAATATTTTTTTTTAAAAATGTATTTGTGGGACCGCTTATGATAGAAATGAGGTTGGATGAAATATCATCTCATTTACAGAGCAGAGAGGCTAAAATGAGCCCCGAATGGGAGGGTTTTACACATTACCGCAATGTGGAGGAAAGAAAAAAAAAATCAATGTTTCCAATTTATAAAGAAAGCATGCATCAAGTATTATTACCATGATGTATAAGCACTGCATAAACCCATTTATACCACACACATTAAGGCGAAATTGACTGAGTAAATTCTATTATTCTGAGGAATGCTGCAAATTACATGCTGACATGTCAGAAAAGTGGAAATAATAGTGTTGACATTACTAGTATTATATGTTATTTCTACCTTTTTCCAGACCACTTATTAGGACTAAGATGGGTCTGTTCCTTATTCCTCTTTTTCGCTTTCTGAAAATGTTCAGCTTGCTGGTTAAAACAAGCTTTTTACAGCATGTAGTTTTCAGCAGTTATGTTTTTGTGTAAATACTTTTCGTAAGCTCCCTAGCAAATCCCCTTAGGGGATGCAGTTTTCTCCCGCAATTCCTTTTAAAGGTGTTTTTAAAACAGATGCATTTTTTTGCTGATAGATATTTAGAATTCTACATTAAATGGATTATTTTAAATACTTCAACATTCAAACTCATTGTTGACTCAACTTCTCTACCAAGTGCTAATTGGGGAATTCTGGGAGTTGAGATCCACATGTCTTATAATTGCTAAGGTTGAAAAAAACCCTGCTGTAAAGGTCCATTTCAAATTATTGTAGGAACTCTTAGCTGTGCAGATCAACTACTACAAAATTCAGTGTCCATCTGTGTGTAAAAAAAAGACAGAGCGTGCATGGACTCAGGGATTTGATCCCAGGTCTCTTTCCTCCATCATTTCAAAGCAACAGATTGATTGATTGATTTAATTATTTCTGGACTGTAGCATGGAAGCCACCTGCTCTGTGTTCTGACTAGTCTGAGACTCTGATTTTCTCCTTCCTAGCTTCATTCATCACTTTCTGAAAAAAAAGATTTGGTGTCTAAGTTTGTTGTGAACTAACTTCCTTCCTTCCTTCCTTCCTTCCTTCCTTCCTTCCTTCCTTCCTTCCTTCCTTCCTTCCTTCCTTCCACTCCCTTTTTTATAATGCCTATCAGACTATAATCCAAGAAAAGGGATTGCCTTATCAGGAAAAATGTTCTAAGAGTCTTCTTTAAGTTTTAAATTATTTCTTAAATTCAGAGAATAAACAAATGCAAGAGATGGTTTGACCTTCAATTATAGCAATTAAGGTTTAGCCAATATTCAAAAAAATCTCAGAAGATTTACATTAGCACTTATCCCCCACCTTCCCTGGAAAATGGAATAACCTAATTATTGCTGTTACAGTATTAAGCTACTTCCTCTTTTATTTTCTTGTATTCTCTGACTAAGAGAGATTTGGAAACCACAGTAATTAATTTGAAGCAAGTGTTAGCAAACATTTGGTCTTACCCAAGTGAAAATCTAGGTCATCCTTCCTCAAACTAGTTCTCTTTCAGCTCCTTCCAAGATTTACTGTGATGGCTACACTGGCTTGTAATTCTCAAATGAGTTTAAATTCATGGAACTGGAAATAATCCAGATTGAGTTAGATTGATTCCATTGATACCTTTCCTCCAAGATCTTTTTAAAAATACACCAAAACTCATATGAGAAAGGCAAGCTCAGTCTTTATTGTTTTCTGGAATAATGAAGAAAACAATCAATTCAATAGGAACTTTGACTTCTCCATATTGAATGTGCTTCCATTTCGGACAAAAGTATAAATATAAGGAGATCCTTGGTAAAACCTTACTGTAAAGCAATTAGTCCTGGTCTCAGTACAGTTTTAAAATCTTAATGTATATTGTTTTAATGTTTTAAACATTCTAATTATTTCTCTGCTTCTTTTATAACTTGTAAGACACTCATGATCAGCTTTTAAGGGAGATGGGTGGAATAAAAACTTAATAAATAAATAAGTAAACAAGTAAGTCAGGAAAGAAAGAAAGAAAGAAAGAAAGAAAGAAAGAAAGAAAGAAAGAAAGAAAGAAAGAAAGAAAGAAAGA